>PVJA010003642.1:23974-87047 GCA_004027025.1 Myocastor coypus
ATGATTTGTGCTATGGATTGGCTGAAAGTCTTTCGGAATTTTGCTCGTGCCCAGAGA
Source organism: Myocastor coypus (assembly GCA_004027025.1). NCBI lineage: Eukaryota > Metazoa > Chordata > Mammalia > Rodentia > Myocastoridae > Myocastor > Myocastor coypus. Next base: position 24,032 of record PVJA010003642.1, read on the forward strand.
CTTTGCCTAAGACTGAGATTAAGCATGGCGGACTGATTAATCTTTCAAGAGACATTTCAAAGCAGCAAACTATTGGGGCGGTGGCGTGGTTGTTATTGGCAGCTTTTAGCCAGATTTATGTTGAAAGTCAAGAGAAAAGAGCAAAGCAGGATGATTTAAAATGTGAGTTTGGCCAGAAAGGAAACACCAGGAGAGCTGTGGACTGCGAAGATGGAGCTGAGAGGATCTCCATTGCTGGGAAGGAGCCAGCGAATGGAAAAGATGGCCTGAGGGCATCACAAGAGGTGGCAGCTGTCTGTGCTTTGAAGCCCCAGAATTGCAAAGGAGAGAGGCTTTGCCTTGAGAAGAAGGCCACAGAGACCCAAGTACCAGAATGGCGGCAGTGGCCAAACCAGGTTCCAAAATGGCGCCGGCATGGAGAATTTGTTCCTAGGAATCAAGGTCAGAGTGTTCATCAATCCAGACACTCTATCCCTACAGGCAAGAGAGAAGGTAGCCTAGCTACTGCTCCACCTGGCAGCAGACCCTGGCATCATCCACGTGGCATTGGTTTTAGGCGCTGTTATGGTTTATGTCTAGTTGTCCCCCCAAAGCCTCATGGAGTTATTGGGCGGGGACTTCTAGAGTTTGAGACTTGATCCATGATCCCTGGGATTATAGGTTTTAGTACTGATGGGATTATGGGTGGAAGTACTTCTGGGATTATGGGTGTATCCTAGGGTGGGAGCTAAGGCGGAGAGCCTGAATGTAATATAAAGAGAGACAGAGAGACAGACTGGAGCTCTAGCTGTTGCTGTTGCTCTGCTGCTGTGTTTGGCTGGCTACCTCTGCCGCCATTTTGTTGCTGTTCCGCCGCCATGAACTGGATGCTCTCTGCTCTGTTCCTCTCAGCCTTGGGCCAGCCGAATATGGACTGAAACCTCCACAAACTGTGAGCTAAAAAAAAAACCTTTCCTTCCCTCATTTTGAGTGTTGGGTATTTGTTCCGGCAACGAGCAAAAAAGTAACTAATACAGGCACATTCAGAATGCAAGAGCTTGTTAGTTTAAGGCTTCCACCTCGATTTCAGAAGAAGGCCTGGGAGGCCAGGCAGTGTGCTCCTGAGAGAACAGTGTGTGAAGCAGAGAGTGAGAAGCCAATTCAGTGGAAACCCCAGAAGTTTGGAAAAGCCAAGAATGTGGATCGTGCTAAGAGGGAGCAAAGCCAGCCTAAGAGAGAAGCCATGGGAATTATCACCAAGAGTGCTGTAGGAGCAGAGTTATATGATGCTCACAACTCAGTGCAGACTGCTTTGGATTCTCCAGTTGGAACTACGGGATTTAAAAGTTTACCCTGCTGGATTTTTTTTTAATTTTTATTTTATTTTATTTATTTATTTATTGTTTCAGAACCTTTGTTTGTTTATTCACTCATTTTCATGGCCGGCTCAGCCCACCCCAAGGGCAGGGCTGGCGCAGCATGTGGTGCCGGGGATCGAACCACGGTCCCTGAAGCCGCCCAAGCTTTCCCAAACCGGCACTCTAGGCCACTGAGCCATCCCACCAGGCCTCACCCCGCTGGATTTTGGACATGTGTTGGTCCCAATGTTTTGTATTACCCTGTTGTTTGCAACTTTTGGAATTGTAATGTTTATCTTATGCCTTTGAATGTTGGATATGTTTGACTCTTCTATTGTACAGGGGCTCACATATGAAAATTTGCCTTGGATCTTCGAGGAAACGTGGGATTTGGACTTTTCAGCAATGCTGAAACTATTGGGACTTTGGCAACTCTTCCAGATGGACTAAAATGTCTTTTGTAAAAAGGAATATGTATGAGACTTTGGGGGTCCAGGGGCGGAATGTTATAGTTTATGTCTAGTTGTCCCCCCAAAGCCTCATGGAGTTATTGGGCGGGGACTTCTAGAGTTTGAGACTTGATCCATGATCCCTGGGATTATAGGTTTTAGTACTGATGGGACTGTGGGGTGGAAGTACTTCTGGGATTATGGGTGTAGCCTAGGGTGGGAGCTAAGGCGGAGAGCCTGAATGTAATATAAAGAGAGACAGAGACAGACTGGAGCTCTAGCTGTTGCTGTTGCTCTCTGCTGCCATGTTGGTTGGCTGCCTCTGCCGCCATTTTGTTGCTGTTCCGCCGCCATGAACTGGATGCTCTCTGCTCTGTTCCACTCAGCCTTGGGCCAGCCGAATATGGACTGAAACCTCCACAAACTGTGAGCTAAATAAACCTTTCTTTCTTTCATTTTGAGTGTTGGGTATTTGTCCCAGCAACGAGCAAAAAGTAACTAAGACAGTCTAGATCCAACCCCCTCTAGAAAAGCTTCAACTATGACTGCATGAGGCTTTGAGGGGACGTCTAGATGCAGCTCCAACAGTGTAACATTTGTACTCTGAGGCATTTATCTCAGAGAAATGAAATTTGCCAAACCAAAGAAAAACAAATAGATTTGAATGTGAATAGCAGTTTTATTCATTATGTCCTCAGATAGAAGCAACCCAAATATCCACCAATGGATAAATGGTTAAATGAGCTGTTATATCCATACCAGGTCAATGAATAAAGTGTTTACATGACTTAGAAGAATCTCAAGGAATCAGGCCGAGTGAAAAAGAAGCCAATTTGGAGGCTGGGGATGTAGCTCAAGACAGAATATATGTTAGCTGCACAAGGCCCTGAGTTCAATCTCCAGCGTACATAGAAGATGCACATCAAAAAAGCCAATCCTTAAGAAATAGAGAATATATTAGTAGTTTATAGGAATATAGAATGTACAGTGGGGATGCATTGGTGAGGAAGGAGGGGTTTGGTTGGTGTCATTACACAAGGCAAAAGGAGATTATTGTGGTGGTGGATTTTAAACATTAACTGTGTTATTGTTGGTATCATGGCTGTGACATTGTAATACACAATTAAAATGCTAGCTCTAGAGGAATCTTCTTGTTAAATTTATTTGCCACCTAGAATTTATTTGGTGCTTTGTCCATTTGTTGTTTATTCCTTTTTTTATAATTCTGAATGTAATTTTTTTTAAAAAAGTTTAAACATATTGCTACAATTTAAGTATACACAATGATAACATTCATCATAGAGAATTTACATCCATACATGGTATACCTTGATTTGTCTTTTTTCTTCTTGCCATCCCTTCAACCTCCCTTCCTGCCCTTATTTATAAATCTTTGTTTCTAGTCTGTCCTTTTCTCATTGTTTCTTTTCTAGTCCATCCTTCTCTCTGCTGCCTCCTTAGTTCCCTTTTCCATTTGAACAATTTCTTCCCATTTCATAATATCTCTCTCTTAGTTACTTTTTACTCATTGCTGGAACAAATACCTGACACTCAAAATGAAGGAAGGAAAGGTTTATTTAGCTCACAGTTTGTTGAGGTTTCAGTCTATATTCAGCTGGCCCAGGGCTGAGTGGAACAGAGCAGAGAACATCCAGCTCATGGCAGTCGAACAGCAACAAAATGGTGACAGAGGTAGCCAATCAGGCAGGGCAGCAGAGAGTAACAGCAACAGCTTTAGTTTGTCTCTCTGTCTCTGTTTACGTTCCTATCAGTCTCTCTGCCTTAGGATATCCACCCTAGACCACACCCATAGTCCCAGCCCTACTCAGACCAATAATCCCATCAGTACTGAAACACATAATCCCAGTGACTCATGAGTCAAGTCTCAATCTATAGAAGTCCCTGCCCAATGACTACATGAGGTTTTGGAGGGACTAGACATAAACCATAACAATCTCTTAAACATTTTGGGTTTTATTTACACTTTCAGTTTGACATACCAATGAGAAAATGTAATATTTACACATACCTGTGTGTCCTATTTATTTCACTGAAGAGTATGGTCTCAACATCCATCCATTTAGCAATAAATGTTACAAGTTTATCTTTTTGTTTTTGTACTGGAGATTCAACTCAGGACCATGTACTTGTCATGCAGGTGCTCATACCACTGAGCTATCTTCCCAGCAAGTTTATCTTCCTTGATGACAGAGTAGTACTTCATTATATAAAAAGAATTACATCTTTACATTCATAGTTGATGGGGATTTGGGTGATTCCAAGATTTAGCTAGTACAAACTATGGTGCTATAAACATGGATACACATGTATTCCTGTGTTATGATGTTTTTAATTCTTCTGGGAAAATACCCCAAGGGGGAATAGCTGGGTGAAATAGACCTCCAATCTCAAGTTGTTTGAGAAATCTCCACACTGATTTTCATAGTGGTTATAGAGCCTACACTTCTATCAATAGTGATAAAGGGTCCCAGATCCCATCAGCATTTGTTATTGGTTAATTCCATGATAATTGCTATTTTTCCTGGGGGAGATAGAGTATCAGTGTTACCTTAATTTGCACTTCTTGAATGACCAATGATGCAGAATGTTTTTTCATATTTGTATTTGTTGTTTCTGTTTCTTCATCAGAGAAGGGCACTTTCATCTCAGGTACCCATTTTTGTATTGGGTCTTTGATTTGGGGGGGAGTCTTATTTTTCTCAATTGTTTATGTCTTAGGAGTTCTTTGTCTGAGGACATATGGCTATAAATATTTTCTACTCTGTGGGTTGCTTTTTTACTCTGTTGGTGATTTCTTTTTTTGTGAAAAAGCTATTTAATGATACAAACACTTGGTGCTTCCATTTTTTTCAGATATATCTGCTTCAGTATTACAATCACAAACTTTTAAAAAGGTTGCTGCTATTATTGAGGTATTTAAGTCAAGTGTTTAGAACTAGTGTGCATATTTTATACCTAAGATTTAGAAATTATGGGGAAATAGGAACCTAAAACATTTTAAATTGCTTGCTTACTGGTGTTTTGCAAAATTCCATGTAGTTCATATAATCTACACACACTAATTAAGATCTGTCTTAGACAGTCTTATGTCTTTCCTCTAGGCTTTACGGCATGAAATTTAAGGGAACTGGGACAAGAGTATTTTGAGAAATGAAGCTGTTAGTGAAGCTTCTATAAAGATTTGATTAGTTTTTAATATCACAGAAATCTACCAGGTAATACAGTGTTGAAAGCCTTTGTTAAAATAAAATGTTACATATGACCCCACTTTCTAGAGAAGATAAAGTACAGCTAGTGTGGATGAAACAAGAAGAGTGGAACGCTTTTTCCTCGTCTAAATTTAATATCTAGTTTGAAAATCAGCAAAGAGTAACAATAGTAGAATCCATGAGCTTTAGGTTAGTAGAAAAGCTGTATGATCTATACAGTCTATTAAATCATTAAGGTTGTTTGTTTGTCAGATGGTGTCTTGGTACGTTGCCCAAGCTGGCCTTGAACCACTGAGCTCAAGGTTTTTGGTATCACAGCTTTCCGAGTAGCTGGGACTATAGGTGTGTGATTTAAGTGATGAGGGTTTGTAATAGCCAAGTTGGGCTTGAAAGAAAAAATGGATTAATTTAAAAACTAACAGTTTATACCATTCTATATTGTTTTCTAAATGCTTTTACTTTCACATTTCTGTTGTCAGCATTTCCCTTCCCATGGGCTGCTAATCTTCAAGCTAGTGGATGCTGTGCATGGTCTTGTGGTGGTAAGTTTTAAGGAGATTTAGGTGTATTTTTAAAACAAGTTGAAAAGGCAGTTCATTCACCCAGTCATTTTGAAACATAGTTTTGAAGCACCATGTAACACTTCTTGGGTGGGAGGAGAGTGGAGGTCCCAGCCAGGGTTTGCCACTTGGCTTAGTGCAGCACCTCTTGGTGCCTCTGTTCTGTGTGCTGACCCATGGTGTTCTGATAGCAGTGGAAGGGTCACTGAAATCCAACATCTTTAAAGTTTTGTTTTTTTTTGAATCAGATGTTTTTCCTAATTCATTCTTGTTTGCTCTTTAGTCCCTTTTTCCTCCCTCTGCAAATCCTTATTTGCTTAACCACTAGCATGTCTTTATTTACTATTCATTATATTACAATTGTTCTTAAGTTTTTCAGCTTTGAAAAATACATACATACAAAATGATAAAGTATTGCTTATGTAAAGAATGTGGCAATAAATATATTTGGGACAAAAAAAGTATTTTAATCAGATCTTAGTTGTGCATTTTTTTGTAGAAATTCCTATATGGTCTGGGTTTTGTTTATGCGGTTTGTGCCTATACCTGTTTTCAAGATTTCTACCTATTTTCTCTTCCAATAGATTTAATGTTTCTCTTTTAATATTTAGGTCTTTGATACGTTCTGACTTTCATTTAGTGTACAGTGATAGATACAGTCTAGTTGTTAGTCTTTGGCATGTGAAAAGCCAGGTTTTCCAGAATCATTTATTAAATAGGCAATCTTTCTTTCAGTGAAGATATTTGGGTCCTTTGTCAAAGATAAGGTGGCTGAGTATGTTTGGAGTTGTATCTGCCTCTTCTATTATGTTCCGCTTATCCTCAGGTCTGTTTTTTGTTCATGTTCTTGTTTTTTGCCAATACCATGCTCTTTTTATCATAGTAGCTTTGTAGTATGATTTCATGTTAAGGATTGTAATGGCACCTGACTTGCTTTTGTTCCCAGAATTGATTTCACTCTTGTCTTCTAGTAAATGAATTTTAGGAATGTTTTCTATGATCTGGTGAGGTATGCTAATGGTATTGTGATTGTGATTGCCTTAACTCTGTATAACAATTTTGTGAGTGTGGCCCTTTTCACTGTGGTGGTTCTTCCTGTGTGTGAGCAAGGGATATCTTTCCATTTTCTGTTACTCTCTTTGACCTCCTTTTTCAGAGTACTGTAGTTTTTAATGAAGAAATATTTGACTTCTTTCGTTAGATTGATGTGTTAGTTACTCTTCTCTTGGACTCTTGTCTCTAGGACAAATACTCAACATGCAAGCTTAGGGAAGGAAAGGTTTATTTAGCTCACAGTTACTGGAGGTTTTAAGAAACTGCCCCCAATCTGTAAGGTCTAGAGGAAAGGCCAGGGCACTGCCATGTCCAGGATGATCCATTCCATACCCGTAAGAGAGGCTACCAGGCCTGGGGGGAAGGGAGGTGCATGTTGTCAGTGTAAAGGTTCTCGCTTCACCCCTCGAGGCATGTGTTTGACAGCCGCATGATTTACATGAGGCTTTGGGAGGACAACTAGATACAAACCATAACAATTGATTACTAATTATTTCAACTTTTTCAATGCTATTGTGAAAGGTGTTTTCCCTACTTTCTCCCTCAGTGAGTTTATTTGTGTTTAGGAATGATACTGATTTTTGAGTGTTGACTTTGTGTCCAGCTGTGTGACTGAATTTTGTTAATAAATCTATTAGATCTAAGTCTTTTAGTAGAGATTTTGGGGTCTTCTATGTAAAGTATCATGTCATCTACAAATAGTGATACTTTAACTTCTTTCTTTCCTTTGCTCATTCCTTTTATTTCTCTTGTTAGTTACTCTGGCTAATATTTCCAGAACTATATTAAATAGAAGAGGCAATGGTGGAGATTTTGGTCTTGTTCCTGATTTTAGAGTGAAAGCTTTCAGTTTTGAACCACTTAGTATAATGTGGGCTGTTGGTTTGTCATAGATGGGTTTTACTGGACTAAAATAAAGATGATTTATTCAATTTTTTGTAGAGTTTTTATCATGATCACTTCTTGACCTTTTGGCTAAGATCAAGTGTAGAGTTTTTATCATGAAAGTGTATATGGACTTGCTCAAAAGGTTTTTCTGCATCTGTTGAGATGATCATGTGGTTTTTGTCTTTGGCTCTGTTGATATGGTTCATTATATTTAATGATTTGCATATTTTGAACCATCTCTGCATTCCTGGGATGCATCCCACTTGGTCATGGTGTATAATCTTCTTGATGATTTGCTGCAATCTGTTTGCTAGTATCTTATTGAGAATTTTTGCATATATATTCTTAAAGGAGATTGGCCTGCAGTTCTATTTTTCAGTTGGACCTCTTTCTGATTTAAGTATAAGGGTAATAGCCCCCATTAGGAATGAGTTAGAATCTGTTACTTCCTTCTCAGTTTCATTAAAGAGTTTCAGGAGTAATTGCATTAGATTTACTCTAAATTTCTTATAGAATTCAGCAGCAAATCTGTCAGGATGTGGGCTTTTCTTTGTCAGTAAGTTTTTAACTAATTTTCAGTTTCATTCATTAATGCTGGTCTATTTAGAAATTTTATTTTTTGTTCTGTTTTAATAATTCCCACATACCTAGGAATCTGTCCATTTCTTGTGTGTTTCCATCTCATTAGAGTAGAGATTCTCAAAATAAGTACTGATGATTTTCTAAATTTTCACAGGATCTGTTATAATTTCACCCTTTTCATTCCTAAGTACATAAATTTAAATCTTTCCCTTTTAAAAAACTAAGTTTGGCTAAGGTTTATCTATTTTATTTAATCTTTGAAAGAACCAACTCTTTACCTCACTGATTCTTCATATTGCCTTCTTAGTCTCAATTGCATTAATTTCTGATCTGATCTTTTAATTTCCTCCTTGTACTGGTTTTGGGCTTGACCTTTTTCTAGAAGCTTGAGGTGCCATATTAGGTTGTTTATTTGAGATGGTTCTGTTTTCCTGATATGAGAATTTACCTCTATGAATTTCCTTTTTGGAGCTACTTTCCTCGTGTCTTATAAGTACCAAGATGTTGTGCCAGCATTTTCATTTAATTGTAGATATTGTTTAATTCATTCTTTAATTTTCTTTTTGACCCATTGGTTGTTCAGGAGAATTTTACTTAATTTTCATATCATCATACTTTTTTTTTTTTTTTTTTTTTTTTTTTTTTTTTTTTTTTTTTTTTTTTTTTTTTTTTGTCTTTTTGAGACAGGGTCTTGCTACGCAGTTCAGGCTAGCCTTGAGCTCACTTTTGTAGCCCAGGTTGGTCTCGAACTTGCACTGATCTTCCTGCCTCAGCCTCCCAAGTGCTGGGATTATAAGCATGCACCACCATGCCCAGTTTGATCATACATTTTTCGACCATTTCTTTTGCCATTGATTTCTTATTTCATTGCGCTGTGGTATGATAATATGTATGAGATGATTTCACTTCCTTTGCATTTACTTTACATTCTGTGGGGTAGTATGTGGTGTATTTTAGAAAATGCCCCATGTACAACTGAGAATAATGTGTATTCTAATGTTCAGTGGAACACTATGAGCATCTACTAAGCCCATTTGTTCACAGGTTTGGTTTAGCTGTGATATTTCTTTGCTGATTCTTTGTCTGGTTGATCTATTTGTGACAGTGGGGCATTAAGGTGCCACACCAAGACTGTGTTAGTGCTTATTTGATTTTTCATTCCCATTAATATTTGTTTCATATAATTGGGTGCTCCTGTATTTGGTGCATACATATTATCTTTTCTTCCTGAATTTTTCCTAACAAGTATGTTGTGACTTTCTTTATCTCTTTTGATCATTTTTGGTTTGAAGTTCACATTATTTATAAGTAGAATAGCTACCCTTATTTTTTCTCACAGTCCCTAATTCATAGAATATTGTTTTCCATCTTTTGACTTTCAGTCTGTGAATTTCTTTTTGAGTTAATTGTGTTTCCTGCATACAGCATATTGTTGGATCATGCTTCTTGACTCATTCTGCCAGTCTAGGTCTTTTGGTTGGTGAATGGAGACCATTCACATTGATGGTATAACTGATACATATTTTCTTATTCTTGCTATGTTATTTTCTTGCTGTTGGTTCCCCATCTTTTTTTCTGTTTAATTGCTTGCAATGCTTGGTGCTTTCTTTCTATTGTTGTTCTTAGAATTGTGGTCATTTTTATCTCTTTAGAGTATATCTTTCAGTACATTTTGTAGAGTTAGTTTTGGGGTCATGAATGTCTTCAGCTGTTCTTTGTCATGGAAATATCTTATTTTTCAATTGTTTTGAAAGATAGTTTTGCAGGTTACATCAACATGGGTTGGAGGTGAATTTCTCCCAGGGCTTCAAATATTTAAGATTCTTTTTAACTTAAAGATTTGTGTTGAGAAGTCTGCTGTGGTTCTGATAGGATCCTACATAGATGATCTGTTTTTCTCTGTTTTTAATATTCTGTTCTTGTGCTGTATTTCTGAGATCTTGCTTATTCTATGCCTTGGTATAGATTTATTTTGATTGTGGTTAATTGGAATTCTCACTATGCCTCACTTATCTGTATGTCAGTTCTTTTTCCATGCTTGGGAGTTTTCCACCGTTATTTCTGCAGTTAGTCCTTATGTCATTTGTGATGTCTCCTGCTTTTGTCATTGATTCCAGTCAGTCTTATATTGTTGTTCTTTGCATCATCTTTCAGGTGTTGAATTATTTTTTCCTGGTTCTTGTTTTTTAGGGATTTTTTTTAAACATGATTGCTAGCTGAGATCCTGTCTTCTAGGTCTGATAGTCATATAGAATGTATTTGGTATAAGGGTCTCACTACACAGATCAGACTTATAGTGATCCTGTTTTCAGCCTCCCCAGTGCTGAGATTATAGGCATGTACCACCATAACTAGTATTAGTGGCCAGCTAAGTGAGCCAGTGCACATGTGACACCAGAAATCAAACCCTGTGGTTGCTTAAGTAGGTGCTTAGTCCACTGAGCTATCTGACTGGCCCTTATCTTCACAGCCAGGTCACTTTGGAGGAGCTCTGCACCAGCGCAGAATTTGGGAGAGGCTTGATGGATGCCACAGCTGTTGCTCCTCCTCTGCTCTTCATTGTTTTCTGCTGTCTTGGGGCCAGCAGAGTATTAACTGAAGCTTCCACGAACTATGAGATAAATAAACTTTTCCTTCCTTTGTTTTGAGTGTTGGGTGTTTGTCCCAGCAACAAGTAAAAAGTAACTAAGACACCACGGGATTTTTAAATTCTTGGATATCTGTTTTATTCTGTCTTATGCACTTCATTTCTTTCTTATTTGGAGCATTTGTAGTTTCTATCATTGTCCTAAGCACCTCTATTTTTGGTATCGATGTCTACTCTAGATTTGCTGAGCAAATCCTTCATTATGGTCATCTCTTTTTTTACCTGAGTATTTCTAATCTCAGTACCTCTATAGCTCCATAAATTTACTTCCATTGCTATCATTTCATCAGTTTTAGGTATGAGTCTTCCATTTTCTTGTATTTTGTCTACTGGATTTGTTCTTGGTGGGCTGGAGCCTTGATTTTGATTCTGAATTTTGTCATTTTCTATTTTATAAATTTTTATTTTATTTTATATATTTATTCTTACAAGTTCTTATAATAGCTTTGTCAATAATATCAAGACCTCCCTAGGAAATTTCTATTCTTGAGGGATATCTTCTGTGTGTGTAGGAAGTTCTTGGTTTTTGTGTCTGTGACAAGATCCTATCTTCCCAGTTTATTATGGCTGAGATGTTGGTATTTATTTTGCTCAGTCCTCAGTCCTTTGGTACTTTCCCACTATTGTTATACAATGAGAGAAAACCTAACTACAACAGATATTACTAAAGCAGTAAAATTAGAAATAGCAATAACATTAAGCACAGCTTAGAAACTGCAAACTGTGTTAACTATTTGGTACCTTTAATCACAGGAGCAATATCTAGTTATATAACAGAACTCAACATAAATTGGGAGCTTATACGCAGTGTTTCCCTTTGATAGAGTGGTCTTATCCTGTGCTGGGAAACTTTAAGAGGGATAGTAGATAAATCAGAGATAAATGAAGAGAAATATAGCAGAAGCAAGGCTGGAAGATGATGATGACTTAAGCTTGGGAAACTAGAGAAAAGGGCAGAGAGAAGGAATGAAGGAGTAAGCAAAGGATTATCAAAGCTAACCAGAAAGATTAGAATATTTATTCATTTGAAAATATGATTAAATCAAGAGAGATAATTGAGGAAAAGGGAGAAAATAGAACAAAAATATAGGTAAAAGACCTATTTTTTAAAAAAGAAAGGAAGAAACCAGAAAAAGGAGAAACAATAAAATAAAAAAGAAAAGCAAAATATAATAAATATAGTTACAAATATAATTTTTAAAAAGCTGGCGTATATCAAGAGCGCAAAACTACTAGGTAACACTGCAGTAGAGCTTGCAATAGAGTTTGCGTGGGATATGGGCCACACCAACATCTTTGCCTCCAGATATGGGAAACTAGGACCAGTCTTCAGCCACTACTTTCTCTGTGTTCTTCAGTCGCCCTCCTCCTTACGCTATTTTCTCCATCTTTCTCCCAGTTGCTCTACTGCCCTCAGACTGAGATGGAGGCTGCTCCCAGTCTCGTGCATAGATGACTCCTCTAAGTCCCTGCACAGTCTCCTGTGTTCCTCTTCCACTTGCATGCCTCTGTTCTCTCTGATTGCTTATTATAGGTGGGGTGGGGTACTATAATGTGGAGTGAACTTCTGTTCCTACAGATCCCATCCAAGGCTGCTCAGTTCCAATTCTTACTCCATTCCTGCTAACCCCCCCCCCCATTGCTGTGCCCAATGCAGTGCTGCTTAAGTCTTTCAAACTGTTGGTAACAGAGTAGATGGGGGGATCATGCTGTCCCTCTGCATCCTTTTACTAGTGCCTCTGACACTATTGTTACTGGGCATTGTGGGGTGGGGTGCTCTGGGGTGACTTTCTCCTGCTACTGGCCTGAGGACAGCCCTAGACTGTTTAGTCACACAGCACAAACCTGTTTAAGTCCTGTGTCCCTCTAATCACTGGTAATGGGAGAGGTACTGTTCTTCCATTCATTACATGCTCCTGTGGTCTTTAATCTTATCCCTAGAGGTTAGCACTATGGTGCACAAAATGAAAGGAAAGGAAAGGGGAGAGGAGAAAAAGAGAAGGGGAAGGGGAGGCATTAGGAAGGAAGGGAAGGAGAGGGGAGTGAAGAGGAGGGAAAAAAAGAAGAATAAAAAGGTTCCCAGATGAGAAGGGAGCAGTTCACTGGGAGAAATGAGAAGTGGAAGTACTGTGTCTTCAGCATGGTGTGATGTGTCTGTAGTCCCATCTATGTCAAGGGGCTTGGCTAGGCAGACCACTTGGACTTACAAGTCAGAAATGAGGGTAGGAAACAGAGACCCCATCTCAAAAAGAAAAAATTTTGTATCATATCTGTAACATTTTTAAGTTTAAAATTAATCCAAAATAAACATACTTAAAAAATTAAAATATCTTCAAAGATACTATCAAGAAAAAGAAAAGACAATCTATAAGCTAGGAGACACATATGTAAAACATGTATTTGAGAAAAGAATTGTACCTAGGATATTTCAAGAACTCTTGTGATGCAATTGTCCAATGAGTAACAACCAATTTAAAAAGTCTTTTTTGTGGAATGTATATAATAGTCTGTTGAGGCTCATATCCTGACTTCTAGCTACAGTGCAATGAAAAGGTTCCTTTGGGGCCTAGACAGCGTGAGTGAAAATTAGAGGTCATGGAATATGGAGCTCAAGAAGAGACTTTTAGGTAAGGCTATGTTTGATGTTCCTGATTCACTTTTCAGCCGCACATTCATGGAACTACCTAAAACAGCATGTCAGAGGCTTTGAGAACTGCTGTCATCTAGGTTTCAGATTTGCCCCTGTAGTATATACATGTGGATACTACAGCGAAGGACTTGAAAATTTAACATTAGATCTGTAGAAGGAGACTTTGAAGTTGTGTGCTAAGCCTAATTCCATTACTTGCCTGCTAAAACAGCCAACCAGCCAAACATAAAAGATGTCAACATTCTCCAGATGATTTTTTTCTTTTTGAGACAAGGTCTTGCTGTGTGCCTCAGGCTTACCCTTGAACTCACTGTAACCCAGGCTGACTTGAATTCCCTATTCTCCTGCCTCAGCCTCCCAAATGCTAGGAGGTTATATACAACCCTCCTGGTTTTCTCTAGATCATAGACTCTGCATATGATCTATGTATGCACATATCAGAAGGAGAAAAACTTGTATAAATATTTTAGTACTAAATTTATTGAGATATCACAAGATTAATATAAGTTACCTTTGGTCTCTCCAATTATTAGATACTCAAAAATGGTGGCCATTAGTTTGTAGATATTTACTACAGTGAACAGCTGCTTGGGTAACCTTGATTACTGAGATTGCTGCACACATTCATTTTCAATTTCTTCTCTAAGGGCTGGCAGCATAGTGGATTTTCTGTGATATATGACATCCTCTAAGGTTCCCTATATGAGGGTAATGCCATAGGTTGCAAAGACATCGTACTGTTTTTTTCTTTTTCCTGAACCTGTGTACATTTTGTGACAGGCTTTGTATTAATAAATCCATATCAGAATGTCCAGGACATAACCCAAAATTAGCATTTAAAGAATTGGGAAAGGACAGTCTTCAGTTCCAAGATGGCATGCATATTGGATTTATCAAAGAATTTAAAGCAATTTTAACTGTGTGTTATGAAATAAAGGAGAATTCTCTTTAGACTAATTAGTCTAATTGAATGGTAGATGTTCTCAACAAAGAAATAGCTATATGAAAGTGGATTATTTATATGAGAAAAATACAAAAATAAAAGTAATACTTTAGTGGACTCAAAGTCTAATTTTCCATAGTAGTGAGATAGGCCCCAAAGATATGCACACTCTAATATGTAGAACTGGGGAATATGTTATGTTACGTTAAACATAGCATGTCAGTACATCAGTTAAGGACCTCAAGATAGCAAGAATATCTTGAATTTTTCAAGTGGGACCAGTACAACAATCCCAGTAAAAGCAGAGAATCTATTAGCTGCAACAGAAATCATAAAGATCCAGAGCTTGAGAATTAGTCATTGTACCACTGTTCTTTGGAGATGGAGGTGATAATGTGGCAAGGAATGTAGATGACCTTAGGATTTAATGTTTATGTGGGGGCATAATTCATGCCTTGCTGCCTGGTGGCCCTGATTTCAACATGTTGCATTCTGTGAGCTTGAACCACCAGTGGCACATATGTACTGTCCCATGGGCAGCATAGCAAAGTCATACATGTGCCACTAGTGGCTCAGGATGGAAGGAATATGGAAAGAAATTCCCATGAGACAGACCATGGGGGAACAAAGCTTCAGTCCTTTAACCACAAAAATACGAAGTGTAGGGGGTCCTACCAGAAATTCATTTGACCCAGCAACCAGGCTTGGCTTGTGAGTAAAACTGTGCTGGGCCCACTGGAAACTCATTTGACCCAGCAGCCAGGCTCAGTGTATCCAGTGTCACAAACTGCCACAGAACTCCCTGAAGAGAGACTAGAGACAAGACCCATTCAGCTGATCCAGGAGCAGAACATCTTGCCAGTGTGGCATAGCAGGTTCACCTCCAAGGGCTGCAGCAGGAAGCAGTGGAGCTCAGCAGCCAGACCCACACCACACACCCCTGGATAAGTTTGAACTTGGTAGATTCAGATCTGGTGCTATGGTAAGAACTCTGCCAAAGCTCTACACCAAAGATCAGAAGGCAGGGCTATACAAAATGACAAAGAGAAGGAGCAAAGTGCGCTGTCAGGCTCCCAGCCCACCCAGAACAAATACAGGACACAATAGCATAGAAGAAATTGGAAATTACACACCTGAAATCTCTGAAATAATAGAATCTGAAGTAAAAAAACAACTGCAGAAAGGTACAAGGAAATCAGATCAGAAATAATTTCTGAAGTAAAAAAGAAATAGTATCTATTCTTTTACTAGAAGTACTAAGTGGTTCTAAAGAAGATACTAATTTTAAAAAAGTAAAAGAAAATAGAAAAATGATAGAATCATTGAATGAACAATATGGGAAAGTAATAGAATGTATGAAGCAGATTCAAAGTTCTGTACAGGAACTTAAAACCTCAATCACAAGCTGGCAAAACTGTTTCAATGAAAGTGAAAATAATTAGAGAAAAAGAATAGCTACAAAAATAGCCAATATTTTGGCCCTAGCCCTTCAAGCTTAGTGAGGACTCTGGACATAAGAGAACCTGTCCTGTAACATCCTATAACTTAGTGGTGTCCCAAATTTTCTGTTCAAGGAGATTATGGGGCCACAGAGGAAAGGGATCAATGATGTATAGTGTGCCTAATGAGAGTCATCTAGAGAGAAAACATTCTCTCAGGCTTTCACAGAGAGCAAACTAGTCAAGCAATGGCTGTGACTCAACCCAATGTCTGACACTAACAAAAGGTCTACAAAATACTATACATGGTTTCATGGCTAACCCTGAGGGAATTTGACTGACATTTTCAGATACAAAAGTTGCATGTTTTGTGATATAGGTCTTGCTTTAACTTGGTCTCAACCACCTAGCAGAAAAGTATAGCTATGAGGCACAAAAAGTAAAGCCAGATTAGTATACTGAGTTGTAAAAGGCTCAAGTCAAAAGCTTCTAATATTGTCAGTTCTACCCATAACCCACTACTATTATGGAATATTGGACCACGTATACAACTAGTTTCTGTTAGTTCAATGAGAAGTATTTGTAACAATGGTGTTTAGAAAAGTTATCATGTCTGCATCTTGTACTCAGAACTACTGTGAAGACAACAATATGCATTATATTAATAAAAAATAAATAAAATGTACCAGTAAATAAAATAATAATCTATCAAGAAAAAAAAATGAAAATAGACTTGTAGACATGATTGCAGCTAGTGAAGAGGTAAGAAAATATCCCTTAAAAACAACTAGGCTAGAAAAAAATAGTAATTCAACATTTGCTAGACAATGTAAAGATGAATGACATAAGACTAATAGGTATCAGTGAGCTCCAAATAGCATCAACCTAATTAAAACCACACCCAGACATATAATAATCAAGATCCCAGAAACTCAGTACAGGAACAGTATACTAAAAGCCGCTAGAGAAAAAAAAACAGATCACATTTAAAAGAAAACCCATCAAAATAATGGCAGATTTCTTTTTACAAACCATCAAGTCAAGAAGAGTGTGGAGCAAAGTACTTCAAGTCTTATAAGAAAACAAATTCTAGCCCAGACTGATGTACTCTGCAAAATTCTCTTTCAAATTCAATGAAGAAGTGAAATACTTGCAGTGACAAAAAACAACTAAAGAATTTCATGATGAAAAGCCAAGCCTGCACAGTCTACTAAAAGATATTCTAGAGAGGGATCAAAAATGACCACAAGTCCATGAAGGAAGAATGGAAAGAACCCACCAAGTAGGGCAAACAGGAGAAAGAGCGGTATACAAAAGCAGTCTTTCAACTATTCTTTTGTATACATCAGCAGAATATGTCCCCAGCATATTATACAAATGGACTTGTCCTGCACTCTATGGGTCATGATTCTGTCTGGTTCCACAGGGTAGATATCAAGGAAATAGCAGTAGCTCAGTTCCACAAGTGACACCTGGTCACCGGTAAGCATCAAGGACAATGTCCACATCCACAACATACTACAACTTTGTGCAACATCCTATCCCCAAACTGTTAGAAGTTCTGGTCATATATTTGCCATTTCAGTTTTTATGTTATGTTTTATTCTTAGTAATTCTTTACTACCATGGAAACTTTTTCTTAGCTGATATCTTTGTATATATTAACCTATTCAAATACTGTGCGAGTACTCTGAATTGATTACAGATTCATACATATGATACACAACATTTTGGCCTCTAAGTTGGAATCATGATTTGATTTGAATTTTGGAATATTATTTTGAAATATTTAATGTAATTTTAATTAATATTTAATTTTCTGAGTATTGTTTAATTATGCTTCATGTTTTGTGATTCATGCTGTATCTTTGACTTACAGTCTACTTATAAGTCATATTTCCTCCTAGTATTAGGAACTTTAAAAAGAAAAATATGTTTACACAAAAGAGAATAGATATATAGCTACTTGTGTTAGTTCATTGAGAATAGAAGTTTGTAGTAATATTTTTTAGACAAGATATCAGGTCTGCATCTTGTCCTCTGAATAACTACTATGAATGAATAACTACTGAATAACTACTACTACAACAATATGCATAGTATTAATGTAATCATTCTACTAACTTGTTTCAAAACTGTTTCATTGTTATTTTCTTTTTTCTCATTAAAATAAATAAAAATTAAAAATTGGGAAAATATGAAGTTTAGTTAACATTGTGAATGAAGTTGAAAATTGCTTCATTTTCAGAGAAGCAGAAAGAAACTCTGCTATCTTGACACTTTGATTTTTGGCCTTCTCAAATTATAAGCAGAAGATCCACTGGAGTCACAGATTTCTGCCCCACAGAAGTTGAACTTTTGTGTTTCTCCTTTAGGAACAATGTTAAGTTTGCATGTCGCTTTCATAATGAATCTTGTCTGCCTTTGCCATGTCTTCAGATTTTCCTTTCTCTTTAGCAGACATGGTCTTCTACCTTTCTTAGCACTTCTTAGAAAACGCTGAGAAGTTAACAGAAGCATCTGCATGCTTCTTCTTGTGCTCCTTTCAGCAAGTTTGTGTGAAGAATACATATGATGGCATTTTGTCTGTCGGCTTCATAGGATCTCCTTTACTCCCGTTTATTTATTTTCCGCCACAAGGCACAGAGTCACCCAGTATCCATTTGGCTGTTGCTTGCACTGGTGTTGTGTCTGTCAAGCTCAGTGTACTGCAGTTGCCCTATAGAACTAAAATAATAAATTTGTGGTGTTAATAAGATATTACATTTATGATAATTTATCAGATGGGCACAGCAGTATGGTCTGGGGAGTGTTATCTTCTTGCAAACTAATGAATCCGACTTCTATTGTTTCTAGGATGCTGGAAAAATATTCCTGGGTCTGAGAATATCTAGTGTAGGCCATGTGTTATAAAACAAACTTCAACAAATTTAAAAGAATTAAAATCAAGCTGGGTGTGGCGGTGCACACCTGTAATCCCAATACTTGGGAGACTGAGGCAGGAGGATCAGTGTGAGTTCAAAACCAGCCTGGGCTACAAAAGTGACCTCAAGGCCAGCCTGAACTGCACAGTGAGACCCTGTTTGAAAAAGACAGAAAGACTAAATAAATAAATAAATATAAATAAATAAATAAATAAATAAATGAATGAATTGAAATCATAAAAGCCATGTTGTGACTACGATGGAATCAAAGGTCTTTTTTCTTCCTTGTAGTACAATAGTGGGGATTCAATGTTGTGAGTTCAACCCAGAGCCTCATGCATGCTAGAGAAGTGGTCTCCAACTAATCCACGACCTCCCCAAATGAAAATCAATAGCAGAAAGAAAACAAATATTTTTAAGTAGAAGAAAGCATAAATACAAAAACATCAAAAATGACCTGTGAGATTCATTTCTTCAATACAAGGCTGATTCAACATTTAAAATTAATCATTACAATACTAAATTAATTGACTAATGAAGAAAAGCTATTCATGTTTCAAAAATAGTTGGTAGACTAGGAATAAAAGTCCGCTTCACTAACCTAACTATAAAATTATCTGTAATTACTATATAGCTAATTTAGTGTTTAACCATGAGATACTTGTAACCTCAGGAAAAAAGACAAAGATATCAAATTTCCACTTCTAACTACAAGACTGTACTGGAAGTTGAAGTCAGTGCAAGAAGATAACAATTAGAAATAAAACTTACAGAACATAAACAAATAGTTTTTATTCTGAATTAACACAGTTGCTTACATGGGAAATTCCAAGTAATCCTTAAACCCCCAAAACTAAAAAGAAACTACACATTTGCACATATGTGTGCACACACACATACACAAACAGTAAAACTCATTGTGACCATTGATCATGATAGGTCAACTTGAATGGATTAAGAAATGCCTAGCAATTATTTCTAAAGCACAGTTCTTGGGATATCCAGTGATGATTGACATGTAGGCCAACAATCTGAGAGGATAAAAAGGGAAAGAAGTGTTTTGGAAGAGCTGTTGTCTTCATCATCACCTTTGCACATCCATCTCTAGTGTCTTTAACCTTCCCCAGTGCAGATTTACACTGGTGACTCTATAGTGAGCTTCCAGGCTTTCAACTTTGGGCTGTAGTATGTCACTGGTCTCTTGTTCTGAGGCTTCCATCTACTTGAATTAGCAGCTACTGTATCATCTGGCTCTGGAGAGTGTAGACAGCCATTGTGAACACTCCTACTTCTAGTCCTATAGATGGCAATTGTAGACTCTCTAGCCTGTCATCCTTTAAGGCTATCAGATAAATGTCCTTGCATAATTATACATACATTTTTTTTTTTTAGAATTTTTAATTTTTGTTTTTCTTTCTTGTTTCAGAACTTCTGTTTGTTTATTTATTTATTTTTATGGCCGGCTCAGCCTGCCCTGAGGGCAGGGCTGGTGCAGCATGTGGTGTCGGGAATCGAACCTCGGTCCCTGCAGTTGCCACAGCTTTCCTAAACAGGCGCTTTAGACCACTGAGCCATCCTTCCAGGCCCTATAGATACATTTCTTACTGATTCTTTTCCTGTAGAAAATTCTAGCAAGTACAACCACATATATGAGATAGACATCAAAATTAACTATTTCTATATAACAGCAACAAATAATTAGAAATTGCATTTTTAAAAATATAACTACCCAAAATATTTGCAAATTCAGTAGGGAACCAAAAGACTTGGGGTAAAAATATATGAAATGCTTTCAAAATTCAAAAATATAAAAACAACTCAAAGTGGCTAAAAGTCATGAACAGGTAAGGAAACCTCACTCAATGTCATTAATCATGGAAATTTACATTGGAAAGACTGATAATACCATATTTTAGTGATAATACAGAGCAACTGGAATACTCATGTATTGCTAGAGAAAGTATAATATAGTACAACCCCTGGCAGTTTCCTCTGAGCCTAAACATGTACTTATCCTGTCCTTTTTCTTTACCATGATTTTGAACATCTCTGTTCTACTGCACATAGATATGTGAGGGCCTTTACTGTTTTGCTCCCAATGTCCAGGTGTGGGGAGATTTCTCTTACGTTATTACTTATGTGTTACTTTTAAGGATGAAAAAATAAGACAGATGATTTTCTGAAAGACTATAAAGCCAGAGTATGTTTTGAACCTAGCTCTGTCTGCCTTCAGACATTTCTTTGTGTACTTATACTCAAAAAATATAAAGAGAATGTAATGTTAGTTGCTTTCTCTTTCCCACCTCCCTCCCAGTGAATCACATACCTAGCCCAACTTTCTGGTTTTTTAAGCAAGTTAACACATACGTATAATTTAAAAATATTATTGAAAGTATATGCCACTTTGAAACAATATCTGTTTATGTTCTCATGAATTTTAAACAGTGAACTACATTTGAGATCAGCTTTCTTGTGTTGAGATATAATTCACATTACATAAAATTCACACTTCAACCATAGAATTTGTTGATTCCTAGTGTTGTGATAAAATTTGCTCTCTAATTTAAAAGAATTTTCATCTCTAAAAGATTCCCATGCCCATTCACTACCTTCTCCGTTCTCCTGTCTCTCCAGGCCTCGCAATTACTAATATACTTTTTTTGTTGATTTGCTTATTCCAGATAGTTCTAAAAATGGCTTCATATAATACATGGCCTTTAAGAATTTACAGATCAGTCATATAATAGTTCACTCTGTGCCATAATCAAGAAAGTTATATTCATATAATTAGAATTCTCAAGGTGGAAATAGGCAATAAATATTTAAAGATTTAAAATTTAAATTTTAAAATTCTGGGTTTCTGTAAGAAAGAACTGATATTTGGGCAGGGATTTTGTTCATTTATATCAATTTAAGATATGTTGCCATATCTAAAAATATTATATTTTGGGGCCTGGCGGGATGGTTCAGTTGTCTAAAGCTCCTGCTTGGGAAAGCTTGGGCGACTTCAGGGACCACGGTTCGATCCACAGCATCACAAGCTGCGCCAGCCCTGCCTTCGGGGTGGGCTGAGCCGGCCATAAAAATGAGTGAATAAACAAACAAAGGTTCTGAAACAAGAAAAAATAAATAAATAAAAATTTAAAAATTCTTTTAAAAATTTAAAAAAAATATATTTTGATGGAGATGTGTGTGTGTGTGTGTGTGTGTGTGTGTGTGTGTGTGAGAGAGAGAGAGAGAGAGAGAGAGAGAGAGAGAGAGAGAGTTATGACTCAGTGCTTGAGCACTTGCTGAGAATGCTATATGCCCTGGGTTAGATCCAAGCACTAATAGTAGTAGTGGTGGCAGTAGTAATGCTATCAAGCCTAGAACTTGAGATGTCTTCCCATTTAGGTCTTTTAAAATGTCATTCAGTGGGGTTTCATACATTCTCTGCAGAAATACTTCATTAAATTTTTGTTTCCTTGATTTGATTTTCAGTTATTCTTTATGAGTACAGAGAAATGCAGCTGATTTCTTTTCAATCCTGATACACCCAAGGCCTCTTAAATGATGGACAAATACTCTACTACTGAGCCAAGTCTCTAAGTTTTTTTATTTTGAGCTAGGGTCTAAGTTGACCAAAGTAGTCTAGAACTGGTGATCCTTCCATCTCAATTCTCAAGTAGGTGGGATTACAGTAAGTAACCACCACACCTGGCCTCAATTGATTTTTTCATATTGTTCTTATATCCTACATCTTTGCTCAAGTCATTTATTAGGTCTACTGCTTTGGTGATTTTTTAGGATTTTCTATGTAAAACCACATCTGAATGCAGAAATAACTTTATTTTTCTCTCTCTTTCTGGTATAGTTTTTTTGGCTAGACTACTCAGTGCCTTGTCTAATGAAGTAAAAAACACTGACATCCTTGTCATGTTTCTGTACTTAATAGGGTAGTTTTAGTCTTTCATTATTAAATATATTTTTAGCTATAGGTTTTTTGATGCCTTTATCAGGGTGAGGAAAGTCCCTTCAGTTCCCTAGTTGTATGTTATGAAACAGGTTAGATTTCATTGTCATTTTTATATTAAAATGAATATATGTGGATTTTGTTGGTCCTTTATTTTATAAATATATTTGTTAAATTTCATCTATGGACTCAAACTTACATTTCCACTCATTTATTCTCCCACTTGTTGCCATTTTGTCAGAACCTCAACTTGCATTACTGTTGTTTTATAAACTAGTATTAGATACTGTACTTACTTTGTCAGTAAATTCTAAAATGAAATATGTAAGATGTATATGTATATGTGTGTTTATGTGTGTTATCTTTGTGTATATGTTATAAATTTTGTCAGCATAATTAGAAACTCCCCTACAGGATTATGTTAAAATTAATTTACAGATACATGAGTACTCAGAAATTAAAATGGTTAACTGACCAGCATACTCTTTAGTTCTCACAACTTAGGTAAATTTTTGTTGATAGAAATAAAACATCTGACTCATTTCTAGTATTGTAATTAGAAATACTGGAACTCATTTAGTATTTCCTGACTTAATTGATACTACCTTAAGCAATTCACATTCTGGATGACCAAGATTCTTCTGAAATTCATCACTTTTTGTGTCCTCTATATCCAGTCCATTAACTATTTTCAATGTCCACCTAAATTTCCCTTTGCATTCCAGAAGTGATTTTTTTTCTCATCTCAAAGGTGAATGTGAGATGCTGAACTTGAATCAAATAAAAATTTATTTTTGTTCATTTCTTTCTGCTAATGTACATAGACCACTAGCAACTGTTATATGTCTTATTTTTACAGATTACTTTCTATGAATTATGGGTGGCTTTTCTGTTTCTTACAATGGATATATAATTTATGTATTAATATTATAACAAAAATCTTAACTAAATGCTATTTTAGACAATATTTAGCCTAATATTCAATAAAAAGAATGATAAAGTAGAAAAGAGTTTAAAAACAAATGAGTATGGATTCATATACTATGTAAACTTATTAATTTGTTTACATTGTTCCCTTATGAAAATTCTTATTTTTTTTAGTTTATCACACCATACCACATTACAGGGTATATATGTAGTTTATATAGATAGATTGCATAGATTTTTTAGAAGTTTTTATTTTAAATCCAAATTACAATCTGATGTTCTTATTGATATATAAGCACCATATATACTAAATACTATAAAATTTCTGCAAATCTCATTATTATTTATTTATTCTTTGTTTTGTAGTCTTGCATTGCATCCTGAACGAGTATTGGTAGCAACAGGACAAGTGGGGAAAGAACCTTATATCTGTGTTTGGGATTCATACACTGTGCAGACTGTATCAGTTCTAAAGGATGTTCATACACATGGTATAGCTTGCTTAGCATTCGACTTAGATGGACAGGTATGTGATACATTTTTCTTTTTCCTCAATAATGTTTGTGAAACGTGTGCTGTAAGAAATGATTATAAATCTATAAATACTAAATTGAAAAACATTTGATGGAAATATTTGTTTATCCATTGGTGAAGATATATGGGTACAGTGGGTGGTTGACTTATGTAAAAAAGATAACCATAGAGGAACTTTTTCATCAAGAACTTACTCAAGTTAATTGTTACCTAGAAAATGAAAGGGATTCTGATTGAATGGACTATTACCTGATTATTATTGAAAGTTTACTGTATTTAATCTTTTTCCAAGAGGGGCATTTTGATAGGAGAGATGAAAACTGTCTCAGGAAAATTAAGTTTCTGTAAGTAGAAATATATGCATCATAATTTTTAGTTACTTATAAGGTTATCTTTTATATTTACATTTTTATTGAAAATGAGATACTTCCTATGAGTTACTTTATACAGAATCAAAGTTCAAAGTAAAGGATATAATTATCACTCTACTGATCAGTTTCCAAATTATTTTCTACTTCTAGACAATAATTTTTAGAAAGTTAAATCAATCAAGTTTTTCTGTGGGAGTTGTTATAGCAAAATCATGCTTAATTATTTTATTTTATTTTTTTTTTTCTTGTTTCAGAACTTTTGTTTGTTTATTTATTTTTATGGCCAGCTCAGCCTGCCCTCAGGGCAGGGCTGGCGCAGCATGTGGTGCCGGGGATTGCAGGCGCTTTAGACCACTGAGCCATCCTGCCAGGCCCCCAAAAAATCATGTTTAAATAGTTTAAAGAAAGTTGGATTTTGTAGATAAGTTGAATTTATAATCTTTAAAGTCTTTGTATTAAAACTGGGCTCTAAAATCATTTTTGAAAGGATCATTTTGTTGTGAAAAAATAGATATGTATACACAAGAGAGTTAGGATAGATATACAGCTACTTTCTCTTAGTTCATTGAGAATGAAAGTTTGTACTAATATTGTCTAGATATCATGTGTGCATCTTGTCCTCTGAATAACTATTATGAAGACAGTAATATGCAATATATTAATTATTGTAACCATCCTACTAACCTATTTTGAAACTGTTTCATTGCTATTTTATCTTTTTTTCTCATCAAAATGAATAAAAAAAATAAAACATTTTGGCTTTTAGAAGAATTTGTTACTGCTTTTCAATTCATTAAATCAGTTTTGTAGATCTGGATTCTGTAGAAACAGATTATAATGTATTCTATCTCCTTTAAAAAGATAACCAGTACATTTTTCACTTTTTTAAGGAGTAGCTTCTTTCATTAGGGTAGAGCCATGACTTTGTGATCCAAGATGACTTTCTGGTCAGGAATCTATGAAAACTTAATAGGAACATCTTATTTGGTGAAAATATGCTTATTGGTTTAATATTGTTATATAGGAATGATTAGCAATTATAGAAACATAATTCTTATCCCATTGTCTTTCAAGTCCCTCATTATCCTCATATTTGAATTTGATTTTCTTTTTTAAAGGAAAGAGAATAGTAACTCCTACTTCACAGGAGTTATAAGATACTATTTTTAAAAATCTGCAATACGGTATTTTTTAAAGAACCATTTATCCTTCCAAGTGTTAGGAAATTCAAGATGTTTTTACTGTAAGGGTCCTGCGCTCTTTGAGAAATCACTCATAAAGCCTTTGATTTTGCTTTTTAGTTAAAGTCACTTATGATACAGATTTGAAAACGTATATTTTATTATCATAAATCTTTATGAGAAAATAGTAACATTTTAATCCCCCCCACCGGGGATTGAACTCAGGACCTTGTGTTTGCCAGGCACGCAGTTATGCCACTGAGCTATCTCTCTTACCATTTTAAAGCTATAAGAAAATACTACCTAAAAGACAGAACATATCAAATGTCAGGCATTTTGTTGAGCCTGCATTATCTCATTTAAGCCGTGTAACACCCTGTAGTATAGATACTATTATTATCTCTATTTTACAGATAAAGAAACTGAGACTCAGAGAGGTTAAATAACTTGCCCCAGGTTACACAGTAGTAAATGGAGCCAGAACTGAAACTCAGGTCAGTCATACTCCAAAGCTCATGCTTTTAACAGCAATGCTTCACTGCCTCCAAACATGTGGTTTAGGAGGTGGTATATTTAAAAAGGAATTAATTCATTTTAAGTACACAAAAAGCTAAACTGTAAGGAATTGCTGCCAATTGAAGATTAAGAGAGTATGTTAATCATGATGTGAAAAATATATTTGAGAAGACATATTTGTTTTCTATCTATAAATTACTTATGGGATACCAACTAGGAATATTGTCTTATATTTTGCATTTTCTACAAAATTTGAAACTATAAGTGGTCATTCCGGGTTTATCCAATCAACAAGTTTTCCAATTGGTGGTGATATTTTACCTTCTTTTTCCAAAGGCATTATTCTGAAAAAGTCAAATATCCACACTGGTACTGGCAGCCTCTGCCTTACTGAGGATAATTAGAGCCTGAAAAGGCTATTTATTTATTTTAACATATTAAATACAGGGTCTACAGCAGCAGTTCTCAACCTGTGGATCACGACCCCAGAAGGGGTCAAATGACCAAAACACAGGGGTTGCCTAAAGCCATTCTGAATTATAACTGTAGCAAAATTACAGTTTTGAAGTAGCCACCAAAATTATTTTTTGGTTTGGGGTCACCGCAACATGAGGAACTGTATTGCGGGGTCACGGCATTAGAAAGGTTGAGAACCACTGGTCTACAGGGTCTCACTACACATAGTACTCATAGTGGTCATCCTATTTGCAGCTCCCCAAGTGCTGGGATTATAAGCTCATGCCACCAAACCCTGTCTCAGTGGCTGTCTCAGCATGCCCTGGGGGCAGGACCAGTACTGCATGCCAGGGATCGAACCCTGATCCATAGGTCAGTCACTGCACCTGCGCTTTAGTCTGCTGAGCTATCTGGCCAGCCCTCAAGACTATATATGTCCACACCAAACAGGGATTAAAATTTAATGATAAAATGGAAAGAAAGGCAAGAGAATGAGAAATTTAACTGGCACTTTATGTTGAAAATATGATAATTTATGAAAATATTTTCCCTATATATAACCAGATCTAAGCTATAGTTGCAACTCTTCAAATTTATAGAATAAGCTAATATATAATAAAGTATTTTAAACTTTATTTTGTTATTTATAAGTTGTCTTTTTTTATCAAATGTCTTTTTTTTTTTTTTTTTTTTTTAATATCAGGGATTGAACTCAGGACCTTGCACTTACCAGGCAGGTGCTAATAATACACCTGAGCTATCTCCCCAGACCCTACCTTTGACTTTGGGTACATGATTATAAAGTGCCATTTTTGCAAAAATAGTATTGGGTACAGAGGGGTGTGACTGTTTTTCCCAGGACCTTTTAGTAAGCTTTTATATCTAGATGTATCTCAAGTACATGTTGTATTATTCTTGAAGTATTCTGCAAGATGCTAGCTTTTAATAGTTTTAAGTATGATTTCACTAGTGTTTATTGAGCCCTAAATCTTTTATACAATTTGTAATTTTAGTTTGTTACACTATAATGGTTAGCTCTTACAAATACTAAGATTACTAGGTCCTCTATACTGTACTCAAAAGTTTATTTTTGTATGTATGTATGTATTTCTATTTATGTATGTATGTATTTATTTATTTTGGTACTGGTAATTGAATTCAGGTCCTTGTGTTTAATAGTCAGGCACTTAAGCCACTGAGCTATCCCCTAGCCCTCAAAAGTTTAATTGTCCCTTATTTGAACGTGTTCCACAATTGCAGGGATTCATAGGATGCTTGTACTGTATAGTAGGACTATGATTTGAGTATTTGATGTGTTGCCTCCAATTCAATTGATGAACACAAATAAGATTTTGATTGGGAATAAAAATCAGGAGTTGGTGGGCCCGGCGGGATGGCTCAGTGGTCTAAAGCGCTTGCTTGGGAAAGCTTGGGCAGCTTCAGGGACCGCGGTTTGATCCCCGGCACCACATGCTGCGCCAGTCCTGCCCTTGGGGTGGGCTGAGCCAGCCATAAAAATGAGTGAATAAACAACAAAGGTTCTGAAACAAGAAAAAAATAAATAAATAAAATAAAAAATTTTTTTTTAAAAATCAGGAGTTGGGAAGATAAAGTATATTTTGCCTGGTTTTGCTTCACCTTCTCCAGTTGTTACCTCCTTAAACAAGCTTTCCTTCTATCTCACGTCAGTGTTCTTCAGGAAGCCATATTTATTCTCTCCTAATTGGTATCTAGACCCTAGACTTTAACCTCTGTGACGATTAGCAGAGGTCTGTGGTTCAACTCCACATGTCCTATAGATAGTTCATATTACACATTTAAGTTTAGTTATTCTCAAAAAACCAAGACCTGTTTTTCCTCCTGGCTTCTGGCCTACCTATCCAGTCTAGTATCTGACACCTCTCCAGTAATTAGCCTTCCTTCAACCGCATAGAATTGCTGGCCCTTTTTTGAAAGCAACAGGATCTGAAGGTCTGGGTCTCTTGACCTGAGAAGCACTGTTGTTATCTTTTTACCTGTCTCTTATTCTTATCTTTGAAGACATGTGTTAAGCATTACTTCATCTCTTTGTCACCTACTTAGATTGTTAAGTGTGAGAAAAGAATATAGCATAAAAATGTATGGAGAGCTACAAGGGGAGATGGTTTTTGCTTTGATGTTTTTACTCTTCCTGTTTGTTGTTGCTTAACCCAAGCTTAGAAGGAGGTTGATTTGGGCCATGACCAGTTGTTTGTCAAAGCACAGAGGAAGTATCTAGTGAGGTAGATACTTTGAACCTTTTTTCTTTTTTAGTCCTGGGGATTGAACCCAGGACTTTTAGTACATATGCTTGGATACATGTAGTTTTAGTTTTGCCATATGTATAGGGTGAGCTGAGACAGAAGAGGCATCAGTAGAAAGGACTATTTTTTACTTTCTATTTGTCTTGTAAAATTTTTAATCTCTATCCTGTGCTATAACGAGAGGCAGATATCTTTATTGTACTTAGATATTTGCTCACACCCTCTGGTTCCTAAATATTAGTGTCTACTAATATTTAAGAATATTAGTAGAAGAATAAATCATCATCTCTTGTTATCTGGACTTTCTACTAGCTTGATTTGGTGGAGAATCATGACAAACTATGTTGTGGTGGGTGGTTTTTCTTTCCCTTTTTTATTTTTATTTATTTATTTTTTTTTAGAGACAGGATCTTGCTGTGTAGCTCAAGCTCGTCTTGAACTCATTGTGTAGACCAGGTGGGCCTCAGATTTGTAATGATCCTTCTGCTTTGCCCTCCTAAGTGCTGTAATCACAGGTGTGTGCCATCATTTCTGGCTGAAAATTGTATTCTGAATCTTTTTATATGAACTGTCCTTTTTTGCCCATTTCACTTAAATGGTAAGTGTACTTTGCAGAAACTGTAATTTTTTTACAAGATGGCATTTGTCATTTGGACAAATAAAGTATCCAGATTCTTTAAATGAATCATGGTGATGGTATACTAACAGTAACAATAATAGCAAACATTTACTTAACACTATCTGTATGCTAGGCACTCTTCTCACTCTTTTATGTATAATATACATTAATTTTTATTTCATATCTGTGAAGTATTTTTATTATCTCCATTTAATAGGTAAGGAAAGTAAGGTACAGTAAGGCTAAATAACTACGCAGTGTCACATAGCTAGCAAGGTCTGGTATTGATATCTAGGCAGTCTGGTACCTGATCTAAACCAGAGTCAAGCAGTAAACATTTTAAGCTTTGTGTGCCATATGGTCTTTGGTGTAACTGCTTATCCTTGCTCTGTAGTATGAAAGCAGTCACAGACAGTGTTCCAAAAAGTGGGGGGGGGGTCTATATAGTCCAGTAAAATTAGACATATGAAATAGAATACAGGCAGGATTTACCCTGTAAGTTGTAGCTATCTGACCCCTGCTTTAAACCAATAGTTTTTAATGTGCTTCATCTTATTCCTTTCATTTTTCCTGTAATTCCTGCTTTAGCACTTTACGTAGAATATAATTTTTAAGCATTTGCAACATTTTTCTGGACAGTTTAATTCTTTATCAGGGCACATGTAGTATTCTATATTTTAATTACATATAATTTGTTGATACTTTGTGATCCAAAATTTGTGATCTTCTAGAGGTTTTGTATTCACTTATAAAGGAAATAGAAAAACATATTTTCTGTTTCTTTTTTCCACTCTTGTATGTTGGGCTTTTGTTATCACTAATTTTAATTGTACATATTTTATAAACCACAAAGTAACTATTATTATTTTTCCTGCAACAGTTTTGGAAGAAATTTCTAAATGAGAAAAGCTTTATTTATATTTTTACATGTGGGGCTTTTACTCATATGTGTAAATCAAGTTCCTACTTGGTATCATTTCCCTCTGCCTAGTAAAATTTACTGCCTTGTTTCATGTGAGCTTTGTGAATGATGGGTTCTGTCAGCTTTTGCTTTTAAGAAATAGTCTTACAGTGTTGCCCAATGTGTCCTCCAACTTCTGAGTGCAAGTCACCTGTTTCAGTCTCTCAAGTACAGTAGCTGGGACTGGAACTACATGCCACTGCAGCTGGCTTCTCAGCTTTTGTCTTTTTAGAAAAGATTGCTTTGACTGAATTTTCGTTTCTTTTTCTTTTTTTGGTATTTTAGGGAAGGGTCTAAAGCAGCGGTTTCTCAACCTGTGGGTTGCGACCCTGGCAGGGGTCAAACGACCAAAACACAGGAGTTGCCTAAAGCCATCAGAAAAAATACATATTTAAACCCATGCTATGCAATGGTGAAATGTTATTTATTGGAATTAATAATTTGAAGTAGTTACCAAAATTATTTTTTGATTTGGGGTCACTTCAACATGAGGAACTGTATTGCGGGCTCACAGAATTAGAAAGGTTGAAAACCACTGGTCTAAAGGGTGTTCAGGGTCTCACTACTAGATCGGACTCATGATGATCCACCTGTTTACAGCCTCCCAAGAGCTGATTTTATATCCTTTGTTTATTTCTACATTTTGACTCAATTTTCAAAACGTATTTTTTTCTAGGTGCACAATACTGTTTACTCCCAACCCCAGCATTTTAGAGAGGTTGTTGTCTCCTGACTTGTGTGCCTTCACATGAGAAGACTGGAATAATTTTGTAATCTTTATTCTTTTATATTAAAATTATATTGTTTTGGTCTAAGGGCTTTTAAAATTTGTGTGTGTGTGTGTGTGTGTGTTATTCTGGGCACTGAACTCAGGACCTCACATGGGCTGGAGTACATACCCAGCCCTTTTTGTTTTTAATTCTGAGACACAGTCTTTTTCATTTATCTCGGATGGCCTCGAATTGTGGTGATTTTTTGCCTCTGTGTCCTAAGTATCTGAGATTACAGGAGCACAGCATCAAACTGGTCTCAGAATTGGTCTCAGCAGTTTCACTGAGGCCTGGCATGTCACATGTCTTAAATAGTGCATTAATAGTGCATCTTTCCATGTGGTTACTAAGTTAACTTGGGATTTGTTTAGCATCTTATATGTGTGCATTTGTGGGTTTTGTTCCCTTAGAACATTTTTGGCTCATTAGCTGGTTTTTATTTTCTTTTCCTTCTTTTGTTTTTGGAGCTACAGTTACTTACACGTTAGACAGAAGGTAACTGGAGCTCAGCAAATGCTTTTCTCCTCTGTCTTCCCATGCTTTGTTTTGAGTAGTGTCTCTTGCTATGTCTTTAATTCATTTCTCTTCATCGCTGTCTAACTTGCTTTTAATTATTTCCCATGACTTTTTTAAAACAGGGTATAGCTATGTAGATCATGCTGGTTTGAGCTCACTGTGTAGCCCTGGCTGGTCTAAACTCAGCAGTTCTCCTGCCTCACCCGCCCAAGCACTGGGATCACAGGCACGCACTATTATGCCCAGCTGAAGTGAATTTTTATTTCAGATAATACACTATTTATTCTCACACATTTTATTTCTCCTTCCCTATTTTTTTCTCCCCCTACCCACATCTTCCCTCTTCCTCTCCCATGTCTAGCTTATGCTCTTTTTTTAGATCTCTGATTTTTCCCTTACCATTTTTAGTTGTGTTTTAAGATGATCTTGTACTTCTAGAGCATTCTTATTATAATGACTCCTCTAAACTTTGTCTCCATAATTTATGTATTGGTTTGTTTCTGTTGACTGATTTTTCCCCCTGGTGATCATTTTTGTTTCTTCACATGCTGGTAATTTCTTAATTAGGTGATGGACATTGTGCATGTTATATTTCAATTCTGTATTTCATTATGTGCCTTTACAACATTTGAGCATTGTTCTTGAAGTAAATCCCTCATGAATCTGGAGTGATGTTCCTGGGATAAGAAATACACAGTGAGTTTGAAGAAGTGTCTCCATTCTAGCTGGTGGGAATTTGGATGATTTTTAACCCTTGGGATCTCAAAATTGGCTTTGTTTCCCCTTTTAATAGTTATTTTCTAGGATTTATTCCTTTTATGGCCTCATGGATTTTGCTCTATGCATGCAGGGAATAGTGTTCCCAAGTCTTACCTGGAGACACAGACCCAGGAGCTCATTCTCCTCTCTGGCAATTCTAGCCATCTGAGCTTCTCTGAACTCTAGGCTTTGTCTAGACCAGCAAGTCTGCTAGTTTCTAGTGGGTTCCCTTTGCATGCTCTTCTCTGTTAATTGTCTCTCCTTGAAAGCCTGTAGGAGTCACCTTGTTTACCCTTCTTTTAGGGTTCACAGTGCTCTATTTCCTGTTACAAATATCTGAACATAATTGTTTGATGTATTTTTTTACAGTTTTTATATATTTGTGTTGCGGAGGGCGTAAATTTAGACCCATGTAGTCCTTCTTGATTACAATATCATCTTTTCATGTTTCTCACCTTTCACTCACCTATTTTTTTTTTATTTGTTTGCTGTTAGATAGGGTCTTGCTATGTAATTCAGGTTGGCCTTGAGCTCACCTATGTAGCCCAGGCTGGCCTCAGCAGTTTTCCTGTCTCAGCCTCCCAAGTGCAGGGCAGCACCATTCATGATGTTATTTTTTATTTCTAGATATTTTGTTTGTTTCTTCACATCTCCTTGAATATATTTCATAGATGCCCATTATTTGTTTATATGTAACTATCATGATGCTTTAATTCTATTTCTTTGCTTAAAGCAAATTTATTTTATATTGTTTTTATAATTCTATTATCTAATGTATTTTGCAAGACCAATTTTTCTTATTGTTGCTACCTACTGATTCTTATGGTATCTTTTTGTATTTGTGTAGAGTATCTAGTTTCATTTTTCAAAAATTTTATTATATGTATTTGGTCAATGGTCTCACTATCTCACTATGCAGCTTGGACTCATAATGATCCTCTTGCTTTCAGCCCCCTCCCCCCACTAGGATTACGGGTGTGCTCCACCATGACCAGACTCAGTTGCTGACTCAGCATGCCTAAGGGTGGAGCTGATAGACATGTGGTGCCAGGGTCCCTGAGCTTGCCTATGCAGGCACTTAATCTGCTGCGCTGTCTCACTGGCACAATTTCTCATTCTACCATACTCTGAGGGGTTCATTGCTTTTTATCAGAAATCTGCAATTTTAAAGTCAATCTAGGGCAGGTTCTAGACGTTATCACCTCTTCCTCTTCAGCCCATAGAATAAAAGTGAGAAGTATACAGTTCATCTCATACCTATATATGGGGTGTCTTACCTTTAGTATTTGTTCTGGAAATTTGTTTTGTTTTCATTTTCTTAATTCCTTGACACCACAGCAGTATATTATAAGGATGTTTTATGTCTAGTAT
This sequence comes from Myocastor coypus, assembly GCA_004027025.1. Taxonomy (NCBI): domain Eukaryota; kingdom Metazoa; phylum Chordata; class Mammalia; order Rodentia; family Myocastoridae; genus Myocastor; species Myocastor coypus. The sequence continues at coordinate 57,949 of PVJA010003642.1, forward strand.
TTTTAATCTTTGGCAAGAGTTATAGATAGGATATTTTTGTCAATCATACTATTAGAAACCTTCTGTTTCTTAAGAAACAATATATATGTATGTATTACAAGTTTTAACAAGGTGAAATATATCTACCTTATCTTTGTGATATCTGTAAAATACAGATATATAAATGTATAGGTTTATAAAATTCATGAATAGTATTTATTTTCCATTTGTAACCTGTTGTTCTTTTATTTGTTTTCCATTTTATTCTCTTCTGGATGCTTTGGACCTAACACAGCGCTTAGTTTCCGTTGGACTGGATTCCAAGAATGCAGTTTGTGTTTGGGACTGGAAGAGGGGGAAAGTGCTATCTGTGGCTCCTGGTCACACAGATAGAGTAAGTATTCTGCTTTGGGAGTGTTAGTGCTACTGTGCAGGAGGGCCCAGACAGTTCTGAGCATTTGATTCTTCTAAATTTTGTTATTGCCAGATTGATATTTTATACTTGGTAAAAAAAAATTATCTAATTATTGGGAGAGGAAAAGATGAGAAAGAAAGTAGTTACCACTTTCTTTCTTAGATGCTGAAGTGTTCAAAAACTGACTGTAATAATGGTTGTATGGTTCTGTGGGCGTACTAACCATCAGATTGTATACTTCAAATGAGTAAATAATTTGGGAATTATATATTTCAGTAAAGCTGTTTAAAATACAATATATTAAAAATTGTAGAATTGTGAGACTCAGAAAACATGACTCAGTAGGTATACTGTTAGCAGAAAACTTCTAACCCAGTGGTTCAGGACAAACTGCATTTTCTTCGGATAGGGATGTGTTTAGCATCTTTATCGAACAGTAATTTACTTGTAAAGGATTGTACATATTTAGTATGTACAATTTGAGTATGCAAATATCCATTATTCAAATATTATTTTTTAAATGTATTGGTTTGTATCTAGGGTCTGTTTAGTTGATTTGTTACTAATATGCTTCATGTCTTATATTACTGCAGACTACAGATGTTGTGTAGTATTCAAGCAAGGCTCTGGATTTGATCCCTAACAATGCAGAAAAATAATATATTACAAATTTTTTTAGAGATTTAACATTTTTACTTTGCAGATCTGTTAAAAAAAAAAATATATATATATATATATATATATATATATATATATATATATATATTCTTGGGCTGAGAAGATAGCTTGGTGGTCTAAGTGCCTGCCTGGCAAGTGCAAGTACCTGGGTTTATCCCTAGTACTGCAAGCTGTGCTGGCCCCAGAACCCCAAGTGCACCATACTGGCCACCAAAACTGGTTGTGGTGGTACACACCTGTCATCTCAGTACTGGGGAGGCTGAGATAGGAAGATCCCTTCAAGTCTGAACTGTGCAGTAAGACCCTGTGCCAAATAAATAAATAATTTATTTAAAAATAAAAAAAAATATTCTAAGTTATATAAGATCTATAAAGAAAACACTTTGTCTCAATTAAATATTATATTATTTTGTGATCATAGATAAAACAATTTTATAAACTTTTAAGAATGTCTTATTGTTGAGTATGTGTAGCAAAATCCTAACTCAAACCGAAATAGAGACAAAATCAGTTATTCTGTTTTGTAAGAATTATACTTGGTAAAATTTGTACAGAAAATTTTGTGTACATAGTAGACTTTCAGGCTCATTTTACAATCTTGCATGTATTTTACAATTTAGATAATTATGAAATGTTAGATATGTTTTTTATTAGACAGCTTTTTATTAGTAAGCTTTCCTGTTCCAAGGACAAAGTACCTGACATACTTTATTTTTGCTCAGTCACTTTATTTTGACTTATAAGGCACAGTCTATTGTTAGCTGGCTCCACTGCAGAAATGGCATGGGAGAAGGACATGCAAGGAAAAGCTGCTCCCACCATAGCAGAACTGTAGAGACGCCCACCATGGTGCCTCTCCTGGAAGGCTTCGCCTCCAAACATTGCATTTAACTGTGAATTAAATCCCCAATGAATATATCAGTATATTATTATTATAATATATATTATTATGTATAATATATATATATATATGTATGTATATATTAATCCCCCATTCCAGTCATCCTCTGAAAGTACTATCTCTGAATGTGTGGGACTTTTTAAGTGATAGCTCTGTAGTCTCTTACTTAAGCATTCCCATGCCTTAGTACTTTGAATTTAGCAATTAAGCCAATTATTTTAAAAATTGTTCAAATTTTTAAAGTATTTTGTGTTTTTATTTTAAAGTTTGCATTTAATCTTTTGTGATGCATTATTAAACATTAACTTACAAGAAGTATTTTCTCTTCATTACCAAAGAGTCACTTTGTGAGTTTTCAGGGATGATGAATACCTGAGGTTAGATTATAAAAGGGTCAAGGAAACACAGTGATAACTGCCAGATAGCAAAGCAAGTGAATTATTTTTCAAATGTTAGTTTTTCTTTTTACTTGTTTAATTATGTATTTCCAATGCATATTTTCTTTCACCTGAGTTTTTGTTTATCATAAAATGGTTGGTAATATTCAGAACTTTTGAGATCTTAGTATGAACTAAGCCTGATAACTCCTAAATATTAACTATGTATGTGTAAGTTAATTTTGTTTGGCCCATAAATAGTAAAGAGACAAAAAAAAAAAGTGTCTTGTACCTTTGTAAAAATAGTCTTCTGTTATGGAAAGCTATAAAATATTCATTATTTCTAGCCCTACTCATGTTAAATGGTTGTGATGGCACATATCTATAATCCCAGTACTTGGGAGGGCTGAGGCAGGAGGACCACACAGAGTTGGAGGCCAGCCTGGGCTCCATGGTGGATTCAAGGCTAGACTGAGCCACATAGCAGGGTTGTTTAAAGAAAATAAATAAATAAATGAATGAATGAATGAATGAATGAAATAGAAATGTTAAATATGTCATTATACTAATTGTTTCACTAAGTTCATGATAACTAAGAAAAGCTATTTTTATTTCTCATGAGATCTTAGAATATAGGGTTCTGATTATTTATTGAAACTGCCATAGTTGATGATAAAGGTTCAAGACATTTGGTCTTTTGGACAGCAATTTTATGTGATTATGGAAGGAAATATTTTAACCATGAATTCAATTTGTTTACAGATATTTGATATTTCTTGGGATTTGTACCAGCCAAATAAACTTGTCAGCTGTGGTGTAAAACATATCAAGGTACTAGAAGGGTTTTGTTTTGTAATAATCGTATTTCATTTTTTGCTACTTAAACATATATTATACAATTAACAATTTTAGAAACATGACAGTATTTATTTTTTAACCATCAACTTTAAAGTTTGTATGTTTAGTCTAACAGAAACGTTGTGTAGTTATATGGAAACATTGTAAAAGAATAAGAATTCCTTTACAGAGGAATGTGTAAATAAGAATTAATGAACTACTCTCAGTAATTTATTCTAGTGAGGTAGGAGTCATTGTATTCATCTTATTTCTTCATATTTCACTTACAAAGTAGAAGGTAATATTAGATAATGAAGTAAACATAAGGCTGTTCTTCCCAGAGCTATGTAGAGAATGGTATGTAGGTGCAACATGGAAGGAGGTGGCTCTGCCACTCATTATATGTGTGATGAAGATGAGTTTTTCACCTCTCTGAGCTTTTTGCAGTTCTTAAAACTGACTGCTTTTATTCTTAAAGAGTGCATGATTAAAAAGACAGCATATTTCAGGGCCTGGCCCAGGTTCAGCTTTTTGGAAGTGTGTTTTTTTTTTTTCTGGATTTGCCTTCTGATTTGACCTCAGCTTTGATAACTCTGCTCATGAAAAGTCTAGTTTTTGTTTTAAAATTATAGCTGAAAATTTGAAGCTTTTAAAGTTAGTAATGATATTCATCTTGTTTCCAGTAAAAGTCACTGCTGCAAATGGCACATACCTGCTTTTCCTACAATCTCTCATCCAACAGTTTGTGATCACAGAGTTAATTCCTAGTGAGTCCAATGCAGCTTTAACTGCCACTGTTTTGTTAATATTCTGGGATTGGTTTGTTAGATAAGTAATATTAAATCTTTATCTTTTCAGTAACTGTTACGTAGCAAAAACATTATGCTAGGCTTTAAGGCACATGAGGTAAAAATATGAAGATATTTTTGTCTTGTTTGTTTTTGAGAGCATGATGAGCAAGTTACACAAGGTATACATACATAACCTAATAAATGATTGGCTAATTAAAGAGATCTTACTGGTGATTCATATTGTAAATAAAGCTAAAAGTTACATTTTTCAGGGATTTCTTTTTTTGTTTGTTTGTTTTTTTGGTCTTTTTGAGACAGGGTCTTGCTATGCAGTTGAGGCTGGCCTTGAGCTCACTTTTGTAGCGCAGGCTGGTCTCGAACTCGCACCAATCCTCCTGCCTCAGCCTCCCGAGTGCTGGGATTACAGGCGTGAGCCACCACGCCCGGCTAGGGATTTCTTTTAGAGTTCATCTTCTAAGAGTGAACAAACCTATATCTTCATTATGCCTTACATTTCCTTTTCTTTGGCACAGGTGGTGAATATTCCCTTTCCCCAGGAAATAAAGTCTCCCCATAAAATAATCACCCTTGAAAACTAGAGATCAGAAATGCCAGCTGAACTCAGGAATCCTTATCTTACCTGCCTTACAGAGTCGCTGCCAAGCAAGAGTATAATGATGGCAGGTAGGACAAAGATAGCCTGTGTGGGGCTGGCATTTTTGATCTCTGGTTTTCAAGGGTGATTATTTTACAGCTGTTTTCTTTTCAGGGAAACACAGCTAGTATGGTATGAAAGCTTGGTGTGGTACCATACACCTGTAGTCCTAGCCCTGAGGAACTTCAGGCAGGAGGATAAGTTTTAAGCTTGAGGCCAAATGGGACTCCATAGTGAGTTCAAGGCCAACTTAAACTACATAGTAGGACCCTGTCTCAGAAATTTTAAAAATTACAGTATGGTATTTTTTGTAGGCAATATATGTAAAGAGACTAAGTCCCAATAAAATGGTGCCTTCTGATTTAATAGACACTAGCTGTTGAGATATAAAGTTAAATAAAATTTAAAATTCATACTGTCAGTCAAATGCTCAAATGTATGTAATGGTTACTGTATTGGAAAGTATACACACACACACACACACACACACACACACACACACATTTTTCATTATCACTGAGAATTCTATTGGAAGATACTGTGGTATAGTTTAGAACAGTAATTCTAACTCTTGCTTAATATCAAAAGCATTTGGAAGTCTGGGCCTTATTCCCCAAAGATTTTATCTCAGTTTCACCATGTTGGGGGCCAAGAAATTTTATAATTTTCTGAGGTGATTCTAATATGAAATAAGTTTGGTAGTTACTGACTTGTAACTTCGAAGAAAATAATAGATTTAAATTGGGAGTTGCTATTCTTACACACAGAAATTACATAGCTTTTTATTTTAAAAATCACAAAATCGGGTGTGGTGACATTCTCCAAGTTCTTGGGAGACTGAGGCCAGCCTTGGTTGCATAGCGATTTTTAAGTCCAGCTTGTACTATAGAGACTCTTTATTTTATTTTTTTTAAAGAATTTTTTATTTTATTTATTTATTTTTTTTCTTGTTTCAGAACGTTTGTTTGTTTATTCACACATTTCCATGGCCGGCTCAGCCCATCCCGAGGGCAGAGCTGGGGCAGCATGTGGTGCCGGGGGTTGAACCGAGGTCCCTGAAGCCGCCCAAGCTTTCCCAAGCAGGCACTGTAGACCACTGAGCCATCCCGCCGGGCCCTATAGAGACTCTTAAAAAAAAAAAAAAAGCATCAGAAAGACAGAAACAAAAATAAAAAACAATGTAATTTAGTGAAGTACTAATTATTTAAATGGATTAATGTTATAATGTTTGTTCTTTGAGGCATAGGGCTTTAAAATATGTGTATAATATTAAAATTATGTTATTTTAAATGGTAATTCACTGCTACAAAGTTAAATTTGCTAGGCACAAAGGTGCATGTTTGTGATCCCAGTACTCTGGAAGCTGCGTAGGAGACTTGCAAGTTTGAGTTCAGCTGTCTCAGAATATTTAAAAAGGACTAGGGATGTAGCTTAGTAGTGTAGATACTGTGTTTAATCCCCAGTACTGCAAAAAGTTAATTTTATTCTCTCAATCTAATTAATTTCTGCAAAACTATTTAGTGTATATGTTCCTGTCCTATCTAATTTAAAATGAGAAATTTCTTTCTTCACACTACAGAAATTTACTGAAATCCACCTAATAGAGCAAAACTTCTGGTCCCAAACATCTGTATTTGGCTTCTTTATTTTCCTCAATTAATAAACAAATTATTATAAATTGATGTCTTATTTTTACAGAAGGAAATTGATCAACTTTTAAAATATGAACAAGAGCAACAGATAGTCTTTCCTCATTTTTTGTTTCCATTAGAGATTAAACATCAGAGTTGTCATTTTTCCTATTAGAACATGGTATCTTTATTTTCACTGCTAACTCTTCCATGACCTTTTATCTGTTTCAAGTAGATTTTTTTCAGAAATCTAAGGAAAGCATAGTATATTTTAAAAATAATCTAGTTCAATACCCTTATTCTTACAGATAAGGATTGAAGCCAGTGATTTACCTGCAGTTACATAGCTTTTGGCAACCTTAGAATGAGGATGTGAACATTGAATGCTATTGTATCATAAAGAAATTTCTTAGGTAATTTCTAGTCTGGTATTCTGATATAGCATTGAAGTATTGGAAATGTTTTACCTTATAAGCATTCCTTAGTAATTTGATTATTATACTATGTATTTTTTAGTTTTGGAGTTTGTGTGGAAATGCTCTGACCCCAAAACGAGGTATCTTTGGTAAAACGGGTGACCTTCAGACAATACTGTGCCTAGCCTGTGCTCGAGAGGAGCTAACATACTCTGGTGCACTCAATGGAGATATATATGTCTGGAAGGGAATCAACCTTGTACGAACAATTCAAGGAGCCCATACCGTAAGTGTATTTAAACACTTTTAGATGCTTACTACTTAATTTTCTTAGTTAGTAACACCATGTTGCTGAGACAAAAATACCTGACACCCAAAGTTAAAGTTGGAATGGTTTACTGTAGCTCAGTTTGTAGTGGTTCCAGTCCGTAGTTGTCTTTCTCTAAGGCAGGGCCACATGCAAAGAGCATCACAGAGGAGAAACAGTTCAGGGTGGGCAGAAGGCAGCAAAGTATCAAAGAAGCACTGAAGTAGCAAGCACTGGCAGCGGCCAATTTCTGTCCTGCATATTCCATCCCAGCCAGGTGAGCCTTCCCATTGTTCACACCCAGAGCCATGCCAGACTAACCAGTGCACTAAATTAGTAGCCACACAACTGTAATCCCAGTTTCACATACCCTAGATCCAGTCACCTTTGAAAAGCCCCATCTGTGGCTGCATGAGGCTTTGAGCAACATCTAGACACAAACTATAACACCTTGTCTTAAAATAGCAGGCTACACAATATAGTACAGCATACCATTTCTAATCAACCCGATTTCTTGAAAAGTTACTTAACTGAATTAATTTGTTTTCAGTGTTTCTGTTAGAAAAATTATGCAGTTACCCTCATGGGTATTTATTAAATTAGTATAATTAGTATCATGTTAAAACCATTGCTTTAACTTTGTCTTTGTCATAGTAGTGTTAAAGAAAATACTGGGATATCAGCCTTAAAGTACTCTGGATTAACTGCTGCATTTAGCAGATGATTTTGGTATAGGTCTAGAAAAAAATAGCATTGATTCACTGAGTGGCAAAGGAATTTTTGTATTTTATGAGATTTTCGTATAAATAAGTTACCAAATAAGAACAATTTGTTTTTAACACTTAGAATGTTTGAGTTCTTTAGCAGGTGGATCCTTCCTCATAAAGTGCACTAGAAAGCACAAAGCTGCTGTGTTGCTAACAGTAAGACCTTCAGGCAAAACCCTGAGCATATCAAAATACCACTTATAAATGACTTGTTCTAAGCAAAATGCACGAAGACTAAAATCACCAGATTACTTTCCACAAAAGATGTGGCAACTCATATTGCCACTATCAGTGCTGCTTTTCTGGGTGAAAATGTAGCTTCTTGTGCGAGTATTGTTCCTGTCTACGTGTGAAATTTCACATATTTACTTACTTTCTTATTAATTGGCTTTTTAAAATTCTTTACTCTCTTTTGATTATAGGATTGAATTGTTTTTATTTATATATTAATGATAGTTCCTTTTTCAGTTGTACATATTCCATAATTCATTTGTCCTTAATGATATCCTTCCTCCTATGCTGAATTTTAAAACTTTTCCTTTATGGTTTGTACCTATCATGCCACGCATAGAAAGATCTCACAACCCAACGTCCAATAAGCATTGTTCTCATTTTTTCCTATTTTCCTAGTCATGTTTAGAACTTAGTCCTCTATAATTCATTTATATGTATAGTATTTTAAAGTTAGCATCTCAGCAGGTACCATGTTAGCTATATGTTAAATTCCTAAGGATGTATTTCTAGATTTTTTGTGTTTTCTGATACTCATTTATAACTTATATCAAAATATTGTTATTATTGCTTAAAATATTATTATTGTTATATTGTTATTGCTTTATATAGTAGATGTTTTAAAAAGTTTGTGTTGTTACTTTATTTCCTCATCTAGGCAGGAATCTTTAGCATGAACGCTTGTGAAGAAGGCTTTGCTACTGGTGGAAGAGATGGCTGTATTCGTCTTTGGGATTTAACTTTTAAACCAATTACTGTGATTGACCTCAGGGAAACAGATCAGGGATACAAAGGTAATAATAAAATAAAAGTCCTATTACTAGACAAATTGTAAGCATACCAAGGATTGTTTCTTTTGGTAAATATAACTATATGTTTTGAAAATATAAATAAAACTTGGATTTGCCCTTCACACTGTATATATTTTATTTGAAGAGTTTGGCTTCACTGTTATAGCAAAAATTCTTTTATGTATCTAGTGATTGTTATAATGTGACCTACAGAGAAATGAAAGTGTCAGACACTTTGATAACCTTGAATTCTGAAACTACTTCATGATTAAAATGCTATGCAAAACTATCAAGGAAACTTATAAATAACATATTGGTGATTTAAGTGTGTATACATATATTTTCTTTCATTCAATCTGTAAGCAGTTGGGGGATTTTTTTCTTTTGCAAACTTTAAATACAATAGAAACTTCAACAAAATTTGACATATCATTTAATAAAATGGTATTATAAGCCTCATCAGATTGGAAGTTTTGTTGGTCATTATTTAAATTGTAAATTGTTTGAATTTACTCATTTGATGTGTATACAGGTTTGGAATAATTACTTAGTTATCTCTTTTTATTGTGATAAGCATGTAATATTTTGAAGCTCACAAAATAATTTTTATTTTATATGAATTAAAATTTCATAATCAAATAAGAATAACAACAGTTATTATGATATATCATTATTTTTGTTATTTTCAAACTAAAACACATAAGCCAAAAAAAAATTTTGCAAGAATAAAGCAAATAGGTAATAACACAAAACCTTCTTTTCAACAAACTAAGATAAAGTAGTAGTATGAATGAAACCAATTAGCATACATATTGAAATATCTTTTAGGATAAAGAAACTTATGTTTTGGGGAAATATTTGACTTTCTCCCTACTTCCTGTTTCTCACTCTTCTATTTCATTCTTTATTTGATACTTTAAAAATTCCATTTCCACAAGAATAGTGTGCAGTAGATAGTAACTGTTATAATGGCCATATTTTACCAGTGAAGAAACTGAGAAAAACAGCTTTCCTAAGGTTGCAAAAATTGTGCAGGATGTAGAAAAAGTAAATTTTTCTTCTGAATCCATTTAGGAAAAGATTGAAGAAATGAAATATACATAAGGAAAAAGTTACAATATTGCAGAAGAAAAATGCAATTCTATAGAGTTAATTCCTGTATAATTATTTTTTGGAACACACTGTAAATGCTATTAAACATTGGCTAAGGAACTAGTTTATATGTAGTTATCTAACAGGAAAGAAGTAGGTACATATTTTTAAGGATGGGTAGAAATGGGAAAATAAAAACAACTATTCCATGTTAAGAACAACATGGAAAATTGAAGAAAGAGAGAGTGCCGAGTAAGGACTTAAGCATTTCTTCTGTGTTAATATTCAAGTATAAAAGGTACAAGAGTTAATGTTCAGATAAGCAGATAGGCATTATATTATTACAGCATTGATATTTAATACAATAATTAACAATAAATACATGTTTTACTAGGTTTGTCCGTGAGGAGTGTTTGTTGGCGAGGTGACCACATTTTAGTTGGAACACAGGACAGTGAAATTTTTGAAATTGTAGTACATGAGAGAAATAAACCTTTCCTAATCATGCAAGGACATTGTGAAGGTGAACTTTGGGCACTTGCTGTCCATCCTAATAAACCATTGGCTGTGACAGGAAGTGATGATCGTTCAGTCAGGTAAGCAGTTTACAAAGTAATTGCATAAACTGAGATTTGTCCTTAAAGCTTTAGAATACTTCGATTTAAATTTTAGAGCTTGTATATTAAATGATCATAATAGGTACTTAAAATTAATAAAAAATTTTTCTCTGAAAATATAGTTTGTTTTGTATTAGAATATACAAAGCTACATATACATTTTAATAGCTTTTAAATATATTGAAGTTTAGCTATTTCTGATAGAAATTTAGTTTCTCCCAGTTTTGTGTACTTAATAAAGACAGCATTTTGAATAAACATCAAAGGGTACTTATGTCATTTTTGTATATGTACAAATACAAATGCTTGTATGACAGATTTTAGTAGTGTTTAAAGGATTTTTGCACTTTAAAATTGATGGGTATTTTACCTTACACAGAATAACAAAAATTTACACATCTGTCAATATGACACTGCCTGTTTTCCTAAACCCTTGCTCAATTTGTAAAAAGTGATATTTTGTTATGTCTTGAAGCTGTGTATTTTACACCTATTGAAGGCTATTTAGTATGTTTTCATATATTAGGACATTTGTATTTCCTTTTCTGTAACCAGAATGGTCTTTGCCTCTTTTTCTTAATTCACTGGTCTTTTTCTCCAATTGATTTAAGATAGGCTTTAATAATATTTGCGTGCATATTGAAGAAATAGCCCTTTGTCTATAATAGTTCTCAGAGAGAGATTCATGGACTCCATCAGTGTTGCAAAGAAATCTATTAGAAGTGCAGATTCTCAGGCCTTTCCCAGAACCTCAAATAAAAAATTCAGCAATTTAAAAGTCCTTCCAAATAACTGTTGCAGCTAAGAATTTAAATTACTTACTGGTCTTGCTCCATTATTCTTAAATCTCTGAGCAACTGTTCATACTAAAAGGCCAAGTCTTAATATACAAATCCGCTTGCTGTGCATGGATTTCTTCAGCTGCTGCATTCCAAGAGTGAGAAGAATAAGTAACCTACTTAACACTAATGAACAGCTCTCTTTGCTTAGCTAATGTATGAGCCGTTTAGAAACTTACTGTTGCTCTAACCTCATTTTAATTTTTAGATTTATAAAGAAATCCTGTTCCAACCTGCTAGATGTCCAATGTGCTGTTTATATTCCACAAAATCAAAGAATGAAATCTAAGGGCAAAAAAGGGTAAAAGTAAAAAAATGTTGTTGAGGGAGAGACAGCTCCTGCCAGGGAGAGATGGGAGGAAACCTAGAGAGTGGCTTCTCATGAACTGCTTCTCAAAGGAAGTTTTGTAGAGTAAAATCACAAGGTAATTACAAGGTAGCACACAGCTATGACCAAGGTAATGTTGAATCAATGGGGAAACAAGTCATATAGCAAATACACATTGAAAGAACAAGGACCTTTTTGGGAAGAGATGAATCAGGAGGTCCTGGTCACCCTCCTTTGTGACTGATGCCTATTTAGGATATCAGTCATTATTGTTTGTCCTTGGGGGAGGTAGATAGGTCTAATCATTCCATCTTTACCTTAAGGCCTGGCCTTCAAGAGTGTGCCTCTAGCCACAGTTGTGAAGTATTCTTATCTTCTGCACTGATTCCTTCTAAGGACTAGTCCTGTCTGACTGGTTATCAGTTTTCTCTCTAACAGCTATTTGTGATAAATGTTTAGTCTATTAGCATTAATGTGTATTTATATTATTTTACCACAGCTATACAATAATTACTAATAAATAATTATTTGCCATCTAATTAACAGCATGACCTACATTCTACTGGCAGTTTTTTTTATTGTATTTTGTATAGGGCCTCACTACACAGATTGGATTCATAGTGAACCTCCTATTTTCAGCCTTCCATGCACTGGTATTACAGGTGCAAGTCTCACCATGGCTAGTCTCAGTTGTTATCTCAGTGCACTGCAGGGGTAGGCCTGTCACAGCACACCAGGAATCAAACCCTGGTCCCTACATCTGCCTAAGCAGGCGCTTTAATCGACTGAGCTGTCTGGTCGGCCTTCTATTGGCATTTTTGAAAAGCAATATTTAAAGTTCGTGTTTCTCTTTTTCCTCCTGTTTAAACATGATGGTTTTGTACTGATAATAAAAAAATAAAATTTTGCTACAGTTAGTGTAGCTCAAAGTAAAGACCCAGCATTCAATCTCCAGTGTGATTGACTGGTCGGTTGATAAATAATCCCTTTAATGTGAAGTTTTATCAACTTATTTAAAATATTATTTTCATTAGTATTTTGTCTTTGTTATTTAGAAATATAATCATCATATTTCAAATAGTATGTCTTTTCTAATCCTTTTCATTGTTGATTTTTAGCACTGTATGCTGGAACAGATTCTGAATTTGAATGCTTTTAAGTTTTGAAGACCATATATAGTATATGTATCCATCCATCCATCCATCCATCGATCAGGGCAGAGATCACCTAATTAAAATGAATGATTGGAACAAATTAATTTGATTGTATTGTTTTTTAAAAATACCTTTGTCAATATAAGCATGAATAATATTTCTATTTTCACAGGTGGTCATTTCTTGCCAGAAAAAAATTAAAACTATCTCAATTTATTTTACTTGAAATGTAATTATTATCTTAACTAAAAGCTTTCCATAGTCATTGTTTTGAAAGTATGTATTAGTTAACTCTTTTTAAAATATCATTTTAACAGAATTTGGAGCTTAGTGGATCATGCATTAATAGCAAGGTGCAACATGGAAGAACCAATTCGTTGTGCAGCTGTAAATGTAGATGGAATCCACCTTGCTCTTGGAATGAAGGATGGTTCATTCACTGTGCTGCGAGTAAGGTATAGTATTAGGGTAGGAGCAAAGCAGTAACTTTCTGTTCAGTAAGGTACAATATGTAGTGCTCATGTTTTACTCTTTTTTTCTTCCTCTTAAAACATGTTTCAGATGTTGTCTCCTTAAACATAAAATAGATTATGAAAGACTAACTTTGTCAGAAAAATAAACTTGGAAACCTTGGTTTGGGGGGTTAAGAATGCTTAGTAGATCCAGGCATAGTGTGACACAGTTTGTAAGCCCAGCATTCTGAAAGGCTGAGGCGGGAGAATTTTGACCATTACCTTCCTGCAAGTTCATAATACTATAACTTAGCCTGGGCAACTTAGCAAGGCCTTGTCTCAAAAAAATAGAGAAAAAACTATAGATGTAGACTTCAGAGGCCCAGAGTTCAATCACTAGATCCCTAATGCCAGAAAGAAAAAAAAATACAATTTAGTAGATAATTTACTGGGTGTTTTGGGGTATTTTTTTGGTGGTACCAGAGATTCAACTCAGGACCTTGAGCTTGTCAGGCAGCCTCTTATGCTGCTGAGCTATCTTCCTGGCAACTCAGTGGATTTTTGAGCTATAAATTTACGTTTTGACTTTGCTTGATGACATTGATTTTTAGTACTAATCTCCTAAGATTTTTTTTTTAAAGGATACATGTTCTGGTTGTCATTCTTCCCATCTTTATGCTTTGAAAAACAATGTTTACACCTTTTTCCTTGAAAAATTTAATTTAATGAATTTGCTTTCAAAAATTAACATTTTTGTTGAGTAATAGCTGAGTGCATCCAATCTGAGTCCTGTGTAACCATTAAAAATTTGCTGCTGCTGCAGAGATGTTCACAAGCAGAACATCTTGTGTAGTTATTTTTTGTTTTTAAACCAGGAATTGAACTCAGGACCTTGTGCTTGCAGGCAGGCTCCTGTGTCACTAAGCTATATCCACATACCCAAATGGGGTTTCTGTAGCTCAGTGATTTTCTATGCAGTAGTTTAATTCAGAAACCATTGGTTTATTTTCTCTCTTTGCCTCCCTTGCTCTAGGGAGTCTTTTTTTCTCTATAGTTCTCAAATTAATGTCCTTCCCTCCACTCTCCTCACTGTACTCTTGTATAGGCTCTGTCATCTCCTCACTGGATTGCTAGACTAACAAGTCTCCTTTTCGCTTGATTTTCTTCTCTCCAGATCTTTTTCACTCTTTACTGATAGTGATTACTTTTTATTTGTTAGGGTTTTTTTTGTTTGTTTGGTTTGGTTTGGTTTTGGTTTTGCGGTACTGGGGATTGAACTCATGACCTTATGCTTGCCAAGGACACTCTTATTCTAGTGAGCTATCTCCCTGGCCCAGTGATTGCTTTTAAAACACATTTATTTGCATTCATCTTGACAAAGTATGAGAAAAGATTCATACTCTGTTTAGGATGAGATTCATAATCCTTTTCATGGCTGGAAGTTTCTTTTTCCAGCCAGCTTCTTGATACCTCAGTCTCATCTGTGCAAACCACCTTCCATTTCCTCAGATTCATCATGTGCTCTGATACTTCAGAACTTCTGTGTGTGCCAACTCCTTTTAGAAGTAGGTTTTTGTGATGAAATATGTTACAGTTTTTCTCTTACACTGACTTTTAAATTGTAAGTATGCAGAATATAAAATTTACCTTTCAAGTGTTTTTAAATGTGAAACTCCATGGCATTTAGTACATTCACATTGTTGTACCAATATCATCACCATCCATCTCTGGACCTTTATCTTTCTGTGTGGATTGAGCTTGGTGTGATTGTAGCTATCTTAAAACATCACCACCATGGCAGTCTGGATAACCGCAGTCAGTTTTTCCAGGAAGCTGTAAATTTAGACTTACTGTGTTGTGTGGAGCTTTACAACCAGACCTTGGCACCTTTACAACCAGATATGAATGCTAGCTTAAGATAGCAATACTAGTTTAAGATGAACCAGGTACACACTGGCTTGGATGAAATAACTTCTGTCCATGTGTGGGTGGGTGGGTGGATGAATCTGTATCCCTCCTTCTCACCAAGTATCCAGAGATCCAGTTGGTCTTGATGCTGTCCTGGACTCTGCTTCTGTAGTAAAGCACTTAGTTACACTTTGTGTGTTTCTGTATTTGTCTTCCTCTTTCTGCTAAGTGTCACCACATGTTTGGGGCCTGTTGTCATACTTTTTTTTTTTGTGTGTGTGTGTGTGTGTGTGTTTGGTATAGGGTCTCACTACATAGATCAGACTCATAGTGATTCTCCTGTTTTTAGCCTTCCAAGCACTAGGTTTACAGGCACACACCACCATGCCCATTCTCAGTCGCTGTCTCAGCATGCTGTGGAGGCAGGGCTGGCATAGCACACAGGCAATCGAACCCAGCCACTGCACTCTGCCTAAGCAGGTGCCCTGTTGTCATACAGTGATACCAAATTGCTCCACATTTTCAAACAGTAACTCTATATCTATTAAACATTAATTCTCCATCCTCCTTTCCCTAGCCTCAGATGACAGCCTGTCTGCTCTCTGTCTGTATGATAGAATTGGACTAATCTAGCCTACATAAGTGGAACTTCTAAACTTAAATTTTATAGTGCAGTATAAAATTCAAATATGAATTAAACCTGCTGTCTTATGTTCCTATAACTGCCTATTTAAATTTTCATTTCATTTAGAAATCCAGAGTCTAGTTATGAATAGTATTTGCATTTAGCTTCAATTTTGACTACATGAACTGAAAGTTATTAGAAGTTTTGGAATTGGAATGCTAATTATATAGTATTTTTGCAAGAATTTACAATGTATGTAAAACAACCTAAGAGTTCTGTTATACTGCTGATATGCATTAAAGAAGTGTGATTATTATTGTATGCATTAACTGTCCTTTCAGTTGTATATGTTTGTCCTTTGAATTACTGTGTGCCACAAACTGAGTGAATATGTTATCTCTAATAAGGTTGTAAGTTACTTACAGAATTAAACATTGATAACAGAATCCTTAGAATAATCATTCTGAAAGTTAAAAGACCTTGTAATTTAAGCACAGATTTTTAACTTACAAAGTAATCTTAATCCTTCTGAATTTGTCTATTCTTGGTTCATTTGGTATTCTCCATGGTAAACCAGGATTCATTAGTTAGCTGTACAGGGCTTTTCACATGCTAGGCAAGAACTCTTCCACTGAGCTATATCCCACCCCATTCTATACTAATTCTTAAATCAAGGTATAAGCTGGTGTAACCAAGGCAAACCCATGATTGCTTTCTAAAGATTCTGCGCTGGGTTAAACTCACAGATTAGGGCCTTGTCTTAACAGTACCTAAGAGATCTTTCAAAATTTCCCTTGACCCCACTCACCGTATTCAACTCATACTATAGACCCTTTTTTGCACCAGTACAATTACCTGCCCTTCTTAAGCTGAACTTGAATGCTTTGTTGCATGGAGCTTCTTTATATACTGTTCTGTTCACTGGTACCTGCATGCTTTACCTACCAGGTCACATGTGTTCCTCAGAATAAAGTTAGGCATCATGGATATCTAATCCACTCTATTTAATGTTTCCTAGACTCCCTTAGATAGGAATAATCCTGTTAAATTCTCTGATCAATGCTACATATCTCTACTTTGTGATGTGTTACAAACTGTTAGTATGTAAATTTTACCAGATTTTGGACTCTCTACTTTTCAAAGAAATCATAGCATCCTCATTAGTTTTTCTTGACATCTTCATCTAAAATATTTAAATTACCAAGCATTCATCTAATAGTCATCTCTCCTTTAAATTTGTCATAGAAACTCTATGAAAATGAGTAGTCATAGTGACATAATATATTATAAAAATAGCCAGAACCCCTTTCTTGATCACTGTTTTTTTTTTAAAAGAATTTATTTTATTTTATTTATTATTATTTTTTTCTTTTTTCAGAACCCTTGTTTGCTTATTCACTCATTTTCATGGCTGGCTCAGCCTGCCCCGAGGGCAGGGCTGGTGCAGCATGTGGTGCCCGGGATCGAACCGCGGTCCCTGAAGCCACCCAAGCTTCCCCAAGCAGGCGCTGTAGACCACTGAGCCATCCCGCCAGGCCCCTTGATCACTGTTTTATACTATGTGTAATTCAGAGAAAAGGGTATCATGAAGAAAAACCAAGAACTGATGGCACACTTTATTCCATCATTAATTGGAGGCACTTAAGTTTAAGTTTTTAGAACAAAATTGATATTTAAGAGTACCAGAATAATTCTCAAGTTTTCCAAAAGCATGTTGCTAATGTTTGTGAGGATTATAATGTCCTTAGTAAAGAAACACTTAAAAACTGTCAAATATCTTAATTTTCAAAATATCTTGCTACATCATATATGAATGAATGGAGGTATGGAACACTGGGAACTAAGATGTCTGGCTTTAATTAGAGCTTAAAGAATCAATGGGAAAGGTAGAGGTATATGAGCCTATCCTTAGGATCTTGTTAAGGCAAAAGTGATTGAGAAAGTAAAAAAGCTTTAGATAGTACAATCTTAGATCTGTTATGGAGCTATTTTTCTAGTTGTATTTCCAACATTATATTGGTTATGGTAATTGCAAGCTACTATAGTTAAAAGGTCCATAGATAGTGGCTCAAATACAACTGAAGGTTATTAATTCTTGCACAGGTAGCAGTTTGAAGGCAGTGAACAGCTTTCTTTTTCCTTCCTTCCTTCTCTTGTCTTTTCTTTTCTTTCCTTTTTTTCGGGACCAGGGTTCAAACTCATGACCTTGCACTTGCCAGACAGGCACTTGTGCCATGGAGCTATCTCCCCAGCCCCACAGCTTTCCTTTCCTAAGACCCAGACTCTGATTTTTTGTTATAGTTTCTCAATCCCTGGGACCTGAACATAGATAGCAGCAGCTAGCCAACATAAGATGTGAAAGTATGAAGAGTGTATGCCTGCTTCCTAAAAGTAGCATAGCTTGGAAATGGTTTACATCATTTTTTCTCATCTCTTTAGTAAGATCTGAGGCATGTAGTTGAAATAACTACAAAGGATACTTGGCAGTTTAATCTAGGAAATGGGAAAAATTAGTTTTTGGTGAAGTACTAGTGCACTGTCACAAATGCTGGGGTTTTTCTTTGTTTTGGTCCCCTTTTGAAGTTAAGGGGCTACTTTTTGTCTCTTCTTTTGTATGGTTAATATGATGCTAAAACCCAAACTGGCAACAAAGCAAGTTCATTGCAGATTGTGCTCTGTCTTCATCCTATTGTTTTCCACCTCACCTGCCTGTAGTGTCCACATTACATTACTCACAATCTCTCAAATTGCATGCATTTGAACATGTTCTTGCTTTGGATAATCCTATATCTTCCTCCTGGAAACTCCTCTCCTTTTATTTATTTTATTTTATTAGTCCTTTTGAGACAGGGTCTCACTGTACAGCTCAGGCTGGCTTTGAGTTCACTTTTGTAGCCCAGGCTGGTCTTGAACTCACATTGATTGTCCTACCTCAGCTTCAAGTGCTGGGATTACAGGCGTGTGCCACCACACCTGGCTTCTCTTTTCTCTTACACTTAGCACCTCAAGTTTTATGCGTCAGATTTCACCCTTCTCTGACTCCTCCATGTCTTCAGTCTTAACCCTTTCCTCAGATTCATGATTACCTTACATTCATCTCTCACAAAACACAAAAAGTATGTTTGAGTATAAATTCTTAATGCTAGACCAAATAAATATTTAACATTATTGAAAGAAAACTAAATGTGACTACTCTGAAATGTCCTTAAAAACTGAGATAAGGGCCTAGGAGATAGCTCAGCCACATGAATGCCTCACCTGCCTGGCAAGCACAGATCCTAAGTTTGATCCCTAGCACTGAAAAAGAAAAAGAAACCTGAGAAAACTACTTCAGTTTCTGAAATTACGTACTTGGAACATTTATGCAAATTTTATATGGGAAAAAATCCTTGAGACTAATTGAAAGTCTAAATTCTCACTTCCTATTACCACTTCTCTAGGTCATCTTCCCTATCCCCAGTTCCTTACCAGCTCCAGAACCTTGGAAACTTGGTAGTGTTAACCTAGGTGTTCACTTGCTTTTATGGCTGTTACCAGTGCCTGTGTTACTTTGGAAACATATTGATAAGGCATCATTGAAAAAGCAAGTTTCACTGACAGATGCTTAAGGGAGGATTTTTTCTTTTTAAAAGTAGAAATAAAAATAACTAGTGGTAGATATACTCTTTCATACTTCCTTTATTTTCTGAACATAATTTTATACATTTGCCTTTTAATAAAAATTTGTTTGAAAATTAAAGTGCTTACTAAGTTATAAAGTGATATTTTTCTTTACTTTTTATTTTTCTTGTGGTACTGGAGATAGAACCCAGAGCCTCCCTCACGAGTGCTAGGCAAGTGCTCTACCACTGGGCCACATCCCAGCCCCAACCCATTTTCTCTACTTCTGACATATATGTATGTTGTTCCCATGTTTTTCCATTCAGCAAAATAATTATTCCTGAACTAATACTACTTATTTATATGTATTTTACAGTTTATAAACAGTTGATACAGCCTCATAGTCATTTCAGATACATTTGAAAACAGTTCTCTAGTGCTGTTTGTTCATATGGCCTCATTTTTTTTTGCTTTTTAACAGAGATATGACAGAAGTCGTACATATTAAAGACAGGAAAGAAGCAATTCATGAGTTAAAATACTCTCCAGATGGAGCGTACCTTGCTGTTGGCTGCAATGACAGTGCAGTTGACATCTATGGAGTTGCTCAGCGCTATAAAAAAGTTGGTGAATGTACTGGGTCACTTAGTCTCATCACTCATCTGGACTGGTCCTCAGATAGTAGATATTTACAGACCAATGATGGAAATGGTAAAAGACTTTTGTATAGGATGCCAGGTACGATTTTCTAGTCAATTGTATATGATCATAAATTTTAGTATCTATTGATATTTTAGAATTTCACCAGAAACAGAATATAAATTACATTTGTTTATAGGAAATCAAAAGACTCAGAGGTAGTCAGGCACTGAGGTTTTTCTATAAGGCTGCCCTATTATATTGAAAGCCTCCTGGAATTTTTTCTCTACTCACAATGATTGACATATAATTGACATATAAAAATTGTGTTAACAGTGTGATTTTTATGAGGCTATATCATATGTTTTTGGTGATTTCCATAATCAAGCTAATATCCCTCAGCTCATATATTTCTGGTATGATGAGAACATTTAATCTGTTAATAGATTTCAGTTATACTGCACAGTAGCGCAATATAAGCCAATGTGCTACACCTTAGATATTCAGAACGTACACACCCTGCATAACTGAGACTGGGTGGACCCTGCCATCACTTTTCCCCATCCTCACCACCTCTCCCATTCTCTGGAAACCACCATTCTAAGATTTCTTTGACTGGAGGATTTAAGATGATTTTATATTGTATTTATTTCTATGACTTGAGAGCCATATATGGTAAAGTCACAGTCTATCTTATTGTCAAAATATAATTTAGTGGGTAGAACTAAGTATAGCTACAAATGTGTGACCATAAATTACTTAATTTTTTTGTCACTGCTTCAAAGAATTTTTGCATTATTAATAATACAGCTAATAAACTGAATTTGAAAAGGATTTTTCATCAAAGATTTTAAAAGAGAAAAAAGATGATCAATATATTACTGGTTAGTACTTTAATATGAGATTTACTAAATTAGTCACTATCTTTGATAAAATGAAAATAATATATTTCCCCAGAGTCTTTTATTAATACTCTATATTTAATGAATGATTACTGAGTCCTAAAGTCCTCTTACCTAATGTAAATATAGTATTCTCTACCTAGCCTTACTTTTTAGTCTTTTTCAGTTATCTTCCTCAACTGTGTAATATTAGATTTCTTTTGTAATAACTGGTTTGCCACTTTCTCATCACTTTAAACCTTTGTTTATAATTTAACTTGTTGTAATCTGTACCATGATTTTGATAGGATTCAGCTTTATTTTCTGCATTGAAGAGCTGCCTAGTCTTCAGTCAGTGTGTCTCACTGAGTATAATTCTGTAGGTGGCTTTAAAAAGAAAATGGTTTTCTAGCATTTTCTTTTCTGTTTACCCAGATTTACTTATCTAAAATTTATGTTCTGTCAGCTGAATATTTAAAATGTGTAGCTACCATGTTAGCGGTAAAATTTAAGCTTGAGTAAAAAATGATAATGACTTTTTAAAATTAAGCCTGATTTATTTTTAGGAGGAAAAGAAGTGACAAATAAAGAAGAAATAAAAAGCATTCATTGGGCTTCATGGACATGTGTTTCAGGCCTTGAAGTAAATGGAATTTGGCCCAAGTACTCAGATATCAACGATATAAATTCAGTAGATGGAAATTATGTTGGTCAAGTTTTAGTTACAGCTGATGACTATGGAATTATAAAGTTATTCCGGTATCCATGTTTGAGAAAAGGTATATTTTCTTTCAAAATATTTTTTCTTTTTTTATTACATTTAGTAAGAAATAACAATGTAACAGTTTCAAAACACATTAGTTAAGTAACCTTTTTTTTTTTTTTTTTTTTTTTTTTTTTTTAGTGGGACTGGGGTTCAAACTCATGACCTTGCACTTGCCAGGCAGGCACTTGTGCCACGGAGCTATCTCCCCAGCCCCAGTAACCTTTTTCTTATAAAAGACTTCTATATTCTTATAGAAATGTGCTAGCTGGTAAAGACATTTATTTTGGTAATTCAAAAATTATTGACAGTTGTCACACTTAGTTTTGATTATGAAATTCTTATTAGAAAATTATTTTTGAATTCATGTTTTTAAATAACTGAACTATTAGATCTCTTTTTCTGTTTATTTTCCTTTAAAACCTTTTTAACAAAAAAGCTTTCTCCCTACTTCTTGAGTTGTTTCTTGTGGTCAAGGTGTGCAGTAATGACTTACTATCTTCAGTCATTTAACTTGCCAAACATTTATCTCTGGGAGATAATTTTTCTAACGACTTTTTCAGTTATCCTAAGGAAGTAATCAAGTATACAAACTCAGGTCACAGTTTGGAGCCTATTAGCTTGTTAGCTGGTTTCCATATGTCAGTGTATTGTTGCTTAAATTCTAAATATATATTATTTTGACAATAATTTTGACAGTAACTTTATATATTACCTTTTTATGATATCTTCTAAAGTCATGATATTAATCACTTTGTTCATATCTGTAAATCTCATTAAATGAGATATATGTAATCTTTACTATACCTAAGTGCATAAAACAGGTGAATCAGCTAGCTCATGACAAGTTCATGGATACTAATATAATTATGAAAATGAAGAATCAGCACCAGAGGAAATGTATAGTACATTTTTAAAACTAGATAAAATGACAATAGTCAAACAAAATTATTTTGAGCTTTCTAGAAAATAAAAGCAAAGCAGGGCACAAGATAATTTCCATCCTAAATCTCTTTAATAAAAAAGATACACCTTTGGAAAATCAAAGTTTCTTTAGAGATGTAATTTTCAAAGAATGCTGTCCTACACATTAGTCTTTATATGAGGTACAGTAAGTATCTATCCTAGACTGTTAACTTTTATAGCAGATGCAGCTATGATTTTTCAGCTGGTTATTGATGAAAAGCTATTAGAAAAATATCAAAATGCAACTTAGTCAAGAGGATTATGAGCATCTCTAAGGTAGTTTGATTCAAATATCTAGTGTACTGTTGCCAAATTTAAGACCTCAGTTTTCCCAGAAATTCAGGCTGGTATTTCTGTTGTGCTTCTATGGAAGTGAGTTCAAGATCCTTTCAGTTCTGCCATCCTTTCTGTCTCCCAAGTGCATGCAAAAATGCTTCTATATTTTGTATTTTAATAAAGGCTATGTATTTTAATAAAGGCTAGCTAAATCTCTGGCATCTAAAGTACTCTGCTTCTATGTCTTTTTGCATAGCTAGGACATGAGAGTTGCCAAGTATGAATTTTAATATGACATTTGCCTAGTTAGAAGGTACTATCTTCAGTAAGAATTATGATAATTTTTTTTTTTTTTTGGATGTGGGGGATCAAACTCGGGACCTTGTGCTTGCTAGGCAAGTGCTTATGCCCCTGAGCTATCTCGTTGGCTAAATTATGGTAATCTTAACTTTAAACATTGCTCCTGTTTATGGCTATGCAAAAAGAAAATATTTTACTTTTCAAGATTCCATTAGTAAATTTAATGAAGATTACTAGTAATTTACCTCTCTACAAAAGAGAAGACAGTGTTATTGCATAGTAATTTTATTTCATTTACAACATGAAAGAAAATATATAATAGTCTTCTGAATTGGTGTGAATATTTTACTAAACTATAAGAAAATATTTTGTCTAGAACATGTGTATAAATTGCTCTTTTTGTTATATTTCTTTAGTAATATCATGGTAAGAGGATTTTTGTTTCTAGGCACTTGTCAGTCTAAGACTATGGCTAAGTAAGTGAGAAAAGGATGCATATAATACTGTATAAAGGATTGGAAATATTTTAATATTCAGTATTTAATTTATGTACTTTCATACTATATAGTTAGTAAGCTTTACAGAAGAATTTCATTTAAGATTATTAACTTCTGTCCTGTTGAAGATTAGGAAGAAGTCATATCTGATATATTAACATACTTTAAATATCAATTCATTAGTATCTGTTAGGTGACTTCAAGAAGTGCAGCTTTAGGGGCTTTTGGGTAGCTTATCAGCTTAAGCGCATGCATCTGCAATCCCAGTCAGGCACAGAGGACCACAGTTCAATCCCCAGACCCACCATTAAGGCAGCCTGAGAGCCAGGGTGTGTGGGGGGATATCTTTGTCAATCTTTTAAGGGGCTGAGGAGATAGCTCAGTAGAATAAGCACTTGCCTGGCAAGCACAAGGGCCCGAGTTTAATCCCTGGTTCTGAAAAAAAAAAAAAAAAAAAAAGGTGCAGCTTAAATAATTAAAGTAATTTGTAATTATATTATAATTTTAAATAAAATATGGGGGTCAGCAGGCTGAGCTGGCCATAACATAAATAAAGTTAAAAAAATAAAATATGGGGTTAGGTCAGAGAGAATGTTCATATGCCTTTACTTTGCTGTAGTCCCAGCCCGAAGCATTCCTTCTTCCAGTTATTTTTTATTACCCCCTTCCTCGTCTCTAGCTTCCATTGCTGCTGTCATCTCTCAGATGATCTAGACTCTTCTCAGGAAGCAGCGCAGGACTGTGCTGGGGGCAAGTGGTTACCATAGGGGAAAATGGTAGGCTGAGGGCTGGGCTGCAAAGCCCACCACTGCCATCACCAGCAGTGATGATGGGCATCTTTGTACTTCTTGTTGACAAATGAAAATTTTTATTCGGGGACACTATTTCTTTAGATTCCAAAAGAAAGTACATTGGAAAAACAAAAGAAAGGGCTGGGGTGATAGGTCCACAGCCTAAGTCCCTGCCTGGCAAGCACAGGATCCTGAGTTCAATCCCCAGTACCATAAACACAAAATAAAACAAATAAAAATATTTAATGATTTGAAGGAAACAGATTCACATCAATGGTTTACTGAGTGATGATTTTTCTAGGATTTCATCTATACTGTTGCATGTAGCTTTAGTGCTTTTTGCTACTGCAAAATACTGTTGTAAGTATATGCTACAGTTTGTGTATTAATCTTCCCTTTTTATTATGTGCAAGTTTCTTAAAGATGGACACATATGAATGAAGTTGCTGGATAAAAGAGCATGTGAATGTTAAATAAGAGAGTGCCTAATCATTTCTCAAACTGGATTCTCATCCTCTTCAGCACTTGGCATTGCCATGCACACTAATATTTTATAAATCTAATATAAATGGTCACATTTTGGATGTAATTTATTGTTATCTGAGTCCTAGTGAGATTGAACTTTTTTTTTTTTTAGATATTTTTTGGTTTTCTGAATTTCCTCCATCAAGCACATTTCTTTTCCTACTTTATAAAATACTAGTAGATTCAAGTACATTGTAATTTTTGTGGATTTTAACTTACCCAGTGGCTCCATTTGTTATTTTAATGTGATTTTTGTTGAATAGTTCTTAATCCTATATAGTCACATCTATTTCTTTCTCTTTTTAAGTGGGTAATACAGATTTGAATATTAAGAAATATTCTCTTGAACTGCAGAGAAATTTATTGTTAGAAAGATATTATAACATATTTATATGTAGATTTAAAGTTAAGACAGTTAAAGGGGCAGAAGTCTTCTGTGATATTGTTACATAAGCATAAAGGAAATTTAGTTCATACTAGCATTGTATGAAAATACACATTAAAGCAAATTACAGGGTAAGCACAGTGAGGTGTGCTTACACCCCCATTACTCACTGAGGCAGAAGGATTACATTTGGCCAACTTAACACCACAGCAAGACCTCAGAATGCAGGCACAGCTCAGAGTCCATGCCTGGTGAACAGAATATCTTGGGAAAGATCTGACCCTCAGAGGGAGCAAACAGTGCCACAACACTTGAATGCTGCTGTGGTCAGCACCCAGCAGAGCAGCTACAGCCCATGCAGGACATGGGCCAGTGAGCAACATAGTTGCTGGAGTGGACCCCTTCAGATCAGGACACTAAGAGAATCACTCACAGGAAAGCAACTTAAGAGCAAAGGTATGGGAATTCAGAAACAGACATGGAAGGACTGCAGGACTAGGAGTCACTCGGGTGCACAACAGCTCTGGCCAAGGTGGTGCAGGGCTGGAGAGCAGACTTTGGGCAGTAGCAGTATAGGCACATGCTCTCACTGCTCGCCACCAAACACCACTGAGCTCTGTGCTCACATTGGATCCCTTTCATCACCACACCAGAAGCTGCTGAGCTCTGCACCCGTGTGAGCTTTGTTCCACTGTACCTCACATGCTTCTGGATTCCAAGCTAAAAGACCCTATTCCACCAAACCCTAAATGCCACTAAATTTGCACAGTGGGTGGACACTCTGTAAGGTGTAGGCAAAGAATTTGAGGCAGGTGAACAGCCCAAGGAGTGGTGTGATTAGAAGGTTTTGCATGATACTGTCACTCAGGCATAGGGGCAGATGTCAGCAGCTGCAGGGATTATCAAGCAGGGAAAGGATCAGAGATCTGGAAAGCCCCTCAAGCAACCAGCAGAATTAGGGGTCAAATTCTGATGGCAGTATAAATAGGACTGAGGGGACTTTTTTTTTCTCTTCTCTTTTTATCTGATAATGATATTTCAGAGATGGCCAAAGAACGGCTGTTTCCTCCCTTCCTCCCTCTTCCCTTGCCTTTGTCCCTCCCTGTCTCTCTCCCTCTCCCTCCTCTTTTTTCTCCCTCCCTCCCTATGCCCTTCCTTTCCAGTAAACAGCTTTGCCAACCCCACTCTCCTCCCTTCATTCCAAATTTTACCTTTCATTTTTCTGTTGTCTTTTTCCTTCTTTCCTTCTCTCCGGACTTTTTTCCTTCTTGCTTTTTCCTTCCCTCAGCATGATATCCCAGCCTACTTTTCATTACAAGTGCTTTGTCTTCCTGAGTTACTGAAAAACGAGCATGAAATTTTTAGAATGGTTTTATGATAGATACATAGTTGGTTCTATAGATACTGGTAAAACCAGTAATTGTTCTTCCCTTGCAGCACAGTGACTAAGTCTGACCCTAATACATTGAGTAGGACAATAGGTTTATGAACACTAAAATATGACCAGAGTCAAAGTCGTATCACAGAGATACATACAGTGATAAAGAGAGCACCACAGTAGTGACACAGTTTTCCACTTTGCTCCACAGCCCTCAGCACAAAAACAGTAGATCATATATTTGGCTAAATATAGTAGATCATATATCCATGATCAGAAAATAACTGCTTGAGACATCAGTCAGAATCCCAAAAATTTAATAAAAAGAGAAAATACTAAAAATTGTTAGGGAAAAACATCAAGTAACTTTACAAGGCCAGTCTCTCAGAATAACAGCCAGTTTTTCAACATAAATTTTATTTATTTATTTATTTATACACATTACTTTTTTTTAACAGTTGACACACTGCATATTGTTCTCACAATAGTTATACAGACCACAGGGTGTGGGCATGACACACCTTCCAATTGATATTGGTAAGGAAAGAAAAAAAATTAGAGTTCTTATATTAGGGAGACTATACCATATTTACACATGTAGGTCTGGTTTATTTCACTAATGAGGATATGTTCAATATACATCCATTTATATATGAAGTCTTCCAGCTTATCATTCTTTATAGTAATATTCCATTGTATAAAAATACCACATTTTTTTTCAACCATTCTTCAAATGATGGGCATTTTGGTTGTTTCCAAGATTTGGCTATTATAAATTGGGCTACTATAAACATAGGTGCACAGATATTGCTATGGTATGTTTTCAGTTCTGGGATTCAACATAAATTTTAAAAGCCAGGAGAGTTTGGCATGAAGTCTTTGATGACCTAAAATTGTCCTTTAAATTGATTATGAAAAAAATAAAAGCTTTCCATGATAAATTCTGCAGAAATCCATGACTACCTAACCTAACATTAAAGAAAGTACTCAGTGGAATCCTAGCTAGAGGCAGTGAAGCCATTATCACAAAACAAACAAACAAACGAACAAAAAACCTGAAGTAGAGAGTACATCTAGCTGGCAGAGTAGCTAAGAAAGAATGAGGGGTGTGTGTGTGTAAAGGTATCAGCCCAGGAAAAATAACGCACTGACAGGATTCAATAAATACCTTAAGTAATACCATTCAGTGAATATATGTTTTAATTCCAAAGTCTCACTACACAGCTAGGACTTAGAGTGATCCTCCTGTTTTCAGCCTCTCCAGGGCTGAGATTACAGGTGTGCACCACCATGCCTGGACTTGGTTATCCACTCAGCATGCCCCAGGGTCAGGGCCGGTGCAACAGGAGGAGCCAGAGATGGAAACCTCATCCCTCCTCTTGCCTGAGCAGGCACTTAGTCCACTGAGCTATCTCACCAGTCCTTCATGATTTTTTTTCCTTCATGATTTTTATATGAGAAAAACTATGAAATATTTAATGCCATGTATCAGTGCTATATTATAAAATAAAGATCAAAATAAAAGGTGATAGGAAACAGTGAGTTAGTTGGTGGAGTTTGGAAGGGGACCTAGGGAAGACAGGAAGGGAGGTAAAATGATCAAGGTGTGATGTGTGTATCAATTCCTTAAGATTAATTGTTATGTACTGCAGACATGTAAAAATAAATGAAAGGAAAAAAACTAAAAATAAATGAAAGGGCTGGGGCTGAGGTTCAATATGAAAAACCTTACTTCCCAGTATCACCAAAAAAAGGTAAAAGAAAGGAAGGAAGAACAAAAAGAGCCAGACATGGTAGCACATGCTTCCTCAGCCAACACTTGGAAGGCTGAGGCAGGAGGTTCACCATGAGTTCAAGGCCAGCCTAGGCTACTTAGTGGGGGTCCAGACCAGCCTGAACTACACAGTGAGAACCTGACTCCACAAAAGGAGTTACTGAAGCAGAAACATTTCCAAATATTAATCCTAACCAAGAATTACCATTCTTTATTAAATTAGGAAAGATTCTATGACCACTCTACCTTGCCTTGATAAATCTTTCCTCTGAAATATTGGTCCTAATTGACTATACACTCTTCAGGCCATAACTATTTTTTCATCATTTGCTATTATAGTTTTCATTGTCAGAAGAGACTTTCAGATTATGTAATCTAATTCATATTCATGTAAGAGGAAATGGAATCCGAGAATGGTTAAGTGACATGCTAAAACTCTTGTGCTATTAGGTAGATGAGATAGGCTCACATCAACCTCCCAAGTGCTGATACCATAGGCGTTTGCTGCCATAACTGGCTTATCTTACACTTTG
>PVJA010003643.1:8812-53945 GCA_004027025.1 Myocastor coypus
TTTTTTTTTTTTTTTTTTTTTTTTTTTTTTTTTTTTTTTTTTTTTTTTTTTTTTTTTTTTTTTTTTTTTTTTTTTTTTTTTTTTTTTTTTTTTTTTTTTTTTTTTTTTTTTTTTTTTTTTTTTTTTTTTTTTTTTTTTTTTTTTTTTTTTTTTTTTTTTTTTTTTTTTTTAACTTCAGGGATTATCTTCTGGTCTAATTTCTTCCATATCTTTTTGTACTTGTTTCTTTATTTCAGATGCTATTAATTCAAAGATTTCTTTTTAATTTCAGAGGCTATTTCTGATCAGATTTCCTCTATCCCTTTCTGCAGTTGTTTCTTTACTTCAGATGCTAGTAATTCAGAGATTTCAGCTGTGTGAAACCAGAATTCTTCCATGCTAGTGTCTCTTGCATTTGTTTTTGGTAGGCTCAGGGCCTGAGATTGCATTTTAATCCTTCTCATTGTCATTTTTATTGCACTGTCATCTGATCTTTGGTGCCATTACAACTTTATCAGCTACCAAGATTTTTACCCAAGAAAGATTATATAGTAAAGGGAGTTATAGTTTTGCATTTACAGAACTACAATTAGGAACACTCATAATGAGGCATGATATGTAGCAGTTGATACTTTTATAACTGACTGGCTTGTTTTTTAGACAGTAAGAGCAAACATTATGTCTGTCTAGCTGAGCATATGTTAAATGGGAAATTTGTTTTTAATTAGTTCCCCTGAGTTCTGTTTGATTTCTTCCCCTTGGTGTACCTGGGTCTTCCTGACAGACTAGTTCATCCCAGTTAACTGTAGCCTCCTCTCTCATTCAAGAGAGAATGAAGGAGGATTCTCTTATAGATCTGAGTCTAGCAAAGTGTCTCAGCTTACTGGGTTCAGATTTACGAAGTCTGAACTCATTCCAGTGTGCCTTGTTTGGATCTGGCTATTGTGCTCAGTTTCTTCTTGCTGTAGCCCATGGCAGCGAACTCTCTGTGATCCTCTGGCAAGACGTACTGCTCCTGGATTAGCTGGGTGGTTCTGAACCCTACTATTTTATTTGCAGGGACTTCAGCTGGAGAGTTTTACAACAGGCCTCTATGTTGTGCCTGGGCTGGGGTTGGAAGATCTCTTGCACACACTCCAGGCCTGAGCTGGGGTTGCAGGTGTCCTGAAAGAACAGTGGAAGGTCTCCTTGCCATGACAGGCCTAGGTTTGGGCAGGAGGGTTTCAGTGAGTACAATAGAGTGGAAGTTCTTCCACGAACACATTCCAGGATTGGACTGGGTCTTCAAGCGTCCTGGGAATAAGGCAGACGGTCTCACTCCTACCCTGGGCCTGAACTGGATCTGGGGGAATCTGGGCACTGAAGCTGAGATGTTCTCCCACTCACACGCAAGGCCAGGGCTGGGGCTGGAAAAAATTATGATTGCTTCTTTTTGTTTTGTGATACTGGGGGTTGAACTCAGGAACCTGCACTTGCCAGGCAGGCACTTGTGCCCCTGAGCTATCTCGCTGGCTCAATGTTGAATATTTTTCATATATTTATTTGCCATTTGTATTTCTTCATCTGCGGAGTACATATTCATCTGAGATGCCGAGTTTTGGATTGAGTCTTTCAATTTAAGGGCCCTGATTTTTTTAATTATGCATTCTAGATAAAAGTCCTTTATTTGTGAAAGAATTGGCTACTTTTTTCTCAATTCATGTGTTTTTTTTTTTTTTTTTTCATTCTGTTGGTGATTTCTTTTGATACACAAACTCTTCCTAATAACATGAGATCCGAGTGGTTGATCCTTTGAAGTATTTTCCATTCCGTGAAGTATTTTGATTTTTTTGTTCATGAACTCTCTGCCTACCCCTGTGTCTTCAAGAGTTGTACCTATTTTCTCTTTTACTAGATTTATTGCTCTGTTTTAGTGTTTAGATCTTTGTTCCATTTTATATTTAGTGCACGGTCATAGACATAGTTTTAGTCTTAATCTTATTTTTTTCTTATTGCTCCACGAGATTATTTTACAATTTCATTCTTATTGCTTATTCTTATAGTTGAATTTCTTATCTCTTTGCTCTCAGATTATTTTATAGTTGTATCACATTCACCTTCTTAAGACTCTCCTGCAAAAGCTGACAGAATCACATAGCACTGATACTCAGCAGAGTGCTAGGGGAATCATGAGCCATTGCTCCAGTGGTTCATAAACTCGGAAGAGAAAAGCAACCCAAGGTCGATTTTACTACCCAAATCTGTGTCTCCTGAGAGTGCATGAGTGGAGGCCATGAGGTTACAAAGTCTTGTAGGAGGGCCACCCAGCCAGTGTCACACACATCCTGATTTTTCCCTTTTTTTGCAGACAGATGCAAGAGAAATTTTCCAAGAGGTGTTTCAGCATGCATTATGGCCCACTGTAGAAAATCTTGAGGATTACTACATGGTTACTTATAGAATTAAAAGTAGTATAGTTCTTGATATAATTAGTTGAATAACAAATAGATTTACATAATGAGGATAGGGGAGCTATGATTAGCACTATCATTAAAAGATAACTGTCATTTTTAAAGTTCCAAACTGTCATAAATATGCATAGATGGTGAGGGGGTATACAGAATGTAGAGCAAGTTAATATTTTATTACAATGTGCTATTCCTTTCAGAAATCCTTATTAATAGACTTTCTATGGTTTATTACCCAACCTGCTCCTTTGATCATAGCTTTCATTAAGATTCTGTTCCTTTCTGTATTCATATTAGCTGTTGAGCGTGCACCATTTGATGGTAGGTTTTCACCTTGCTTAGTAGCTTCATGTGCTATCCTTTTGCTTAACTATAGACTATTGTATCTGCCATGCTGGGGTAGAAATA
This sequence comes from Myocastor coypus, assembly GCA_004027025.1. Lineage (NCBI taxonomy): Eukaryota > Metazoa > Chordata > Mammalia > Rodentia > Myocastoridae > Myocastor > Myocastor coypus. The sequence continues at coordinate 11,647 of PVJA010003643.1, forward strand.
AAAAAAAAAATAAAAAGCAACACAATATAGATTATGAGCTGAGATTGTTCAGTTCTCTACTTCATTGTAATGCAGCAGGGATCTGGTGTGTACAGCAGAGTGGAGGATCTCTTGCACACACACCAGGCCTGAGCTGGGACTAGAGGTGTCCCAGGAGCACCATGGAAGGTTTCCTCCCACTTCAAGCCTAGGCTTGGGCTGGTGGGATGTAGCAGGCACAACAGAGTAGAAGTTCTTACACACACACACACACACACACACACACACACACACACACACACACACATTCTGGGCTTGGGCTGGATCCTCAAGGGTTCCAAGAGCAAGGCAGAAGGTCTCACTCCTACACCGGGCCTGAGCAGGGTCTGGAGGGATCTGGGGCTGCAGATGAGCAGAAGTTCACCTACTCACATGCTGGGCCACGGCTGGGGCTAGAGAAAATTATGATTATATCTTTTATTTATGAGTAGTTTACATAAATTCATGAGTGTTTAAAGAAAGTCCCCTGCTTCAAGGGCCTGAGGATGGGGAAAGGCAAGATAAGGTACACATCTCTGTAGTGAATGTATTTATTATGTTTCCCAAACTTCAACTTTTTTTTAAAGGAGGGAGGAAGAACTTTGGCTCCTACTTTTCTTAGAGGAATAATTTTAAAACTTAAGAAATAGAAATAACTGGGCCATCAAGGTAGTTCAGTGGACTGAGGGCCTACTTATGCAAGTGCAGGGACCCAGGTTTAATCCTGGCACCACATGCCAGTCCAGCTCTGCCTTTGAATGTACTGAGCTGGCCACTGAGAATAGAATGCCTGTAACCCCAGTGCTGGGGAGGATGAGAACAGGAGAATCACTATGAGTCTAAGCTGTATAGTGATCTCCTATACTAAATACATTAGAAGAAAGAGAAACAAAGTAACTGGAAGTCAAACTTAAGTGTCTTACTAAAGAACGTTTTACTGTTATGACTCTGCCAGCTGCATGCAAACCTTTTTATTAATTTTTATGATAGCCAACAAGATTCCATCGCCGCTGAACCCACATCAGTGTTGTGTAAGGAGGTTCATTGTTGTGTCTGCCTATCATGTTCTCATTCATTAAGTTCTCACTTCTGCTCACTACAGTCTAGCAGTAATATAACTCCCAACTCCAGTGGATGTTGGATGTACTGTACATGTATTCCTTGAAATTGAAAGATAAACTCTGACAGACAACAGAAGTTAAGAGTAGGAAAAAAAATATTGAGAGAGAGTTCCTAAGAGACTAAAGGTGGCCTGAAAGTGGGCTTCTATAGAGAATACTTCTCCAAGAATGTTTTATTGAGTGAATCATGAGATGGGTGCAGTAGGTGTCAAACTACCATCAACCAATGTTGATCCATGGGGAAAGTGAATTATGCAGCAAGAATATCTGCAAAAAACTAAGGCATATTTAGTAGGGATGGGTCCATATGCCCTGGTCACCTGGCTAGGTAACTGATGCCAATATGGACTTTATTGGGCCATGTGGTATCAGTAATATTCTCTCAAGTCATTGTTTGACCCCTAGGGAGGGCTAAAGCCCTGGTTACTGTGTCTCTATTGTGAGATCTGGCCTTCTCAGATACACCTCTGAATGCAATTTTGATGTAGTCTCACCTTCTTCACTGACTCCCTTGTAGGCTCATCCTTGTCTGCTTATTAATTTCTATCTAAGTTACCTGCCCATAATAATAGAGCAATTACCTTGCACACACAATGCCTATGTTGGAACCATAGTGTAAAGAAAAAAGTACTAACATGAATAAAGGAATCTTACTAAATGCTTTTTTTTTTTTTTTTTACTAAATGTTTTAAATGGAGGTTGAACTTGAAAAATATTATCTAAAACTTGAAGACATTGTGTGTCTACCGTGTTTCCCTGGAAAGTAACATTGAAAACATTTCCGTTTTTACTTTCATCAACTCATAATTTTTCTTTTATGATGTACATGAGCCTCAAGAACCTAAGACATAAATATGAATTTCTAAATTATAAGACCTTGATCTGGGGATATAGCTCAATGGTGTAGCTCCTGCCTGGTCAATGTAAGGTCCCAAGTATGATTCCAATTACCTTCAATAAATAAATAAATAAAATATAAATAAATAAATAAAATTATAGGATATAACTCCGTCAAAGGTGTACAAGAGCTGAATCATTTACGATATTACAAAAAAGATAAAAATGATACCTAGCTGGAAAAGAATTCCAAGCACTTGATGCTATTCAAGTTACATCTCAAAAGATAAATAATGAATGCATTAAATGCTAAAGTAGAGATAGGGGTAAAGAACTAGGATTCTGACGATACAAAAAAGCTAAACTAGGCTGTAGGAGGTGTGGGTCAGTAAAGAGAAAAGGGAAACTTGGCCAGAGGCTTCATTGTCATTCGGAAGAGCTTGACCTTTCTTTCTTAGAAAGTTACTAAATGGCAAGATGAGTGTTTCTGTCCCCAGAGATTTAGTCAGTGCTTTGCTCTTTCTTCCTCTTTCTCAGTTTTGATCCTCTCTTCTTCTGCCACACATTTATTTACATTAAAATGCGGCTGAGAAATAAGAGCTGCCTGTGTTTTGATTCTACAAGGAAGGAGGACCCTTTGGCATGGTTCTCCAGAGCACTGTGCCCAGCCAAGTTTGCTGCAGAGGTGATAAGATCAAAGGACTCTCTACTGCAGAATTTACCCAATCCACCCTTTGCTGTCAGAAGGAATTAATGTGGATTACAAATATTTGAAAGAAGAATTTCTTCATTTCAAACCTTGAAGCATCGCCAGAGGATTAGATAGCAAAATGAATGGTCTAATTTGCATAAATTAGGGAAATCTGAATAATATTTTGTATTTGGAAGAGCTTGTTCAGATTCTTCTCAAGACACTGGTACCATATGGCTCATCAGCTAATTGTGACCAGAAAGAAAGAATTCCACATGATACAGTAGTCACAGGAGCAAAAGCCCTATGGTTATGTCTTATGCACTTTGATGCAAAACAAAACAAATAAATTAAAGCACCTAATTTTTATATTCTCTCTATATGACTGTCTGCTAGACAGAAAAGAAAAGAAGCTTTAGGGCTACCAGCGGACACATAAAACTTAGACACCCCTGGTGCGAGAGCTATGCACTGAGCACACAATGAAAGGAATAGGCTCATTTTCAAAATTTAGAGGTTTATGTAGAACAAAAGAGAAGAATTTTCTGAAGTCATCTTTTTCCCGTTAGGAGGCTTAGAAATATTCAGGCAGGAGCAAGGATCAGAGCAGTGATCTTGAAGAGAAGCTCCATGTGCTGTAATAGATTTCATGGAGCAAAGGTAGAACGTGATAAATAAATACCACTTGCTTGCCTATTACATCATTTTAAGGGGACATATTCACAACTATAAAGTATAATGTTAACAAGAAAGCAATAATTATGAAGTCAATTTTGTGATGCTGGGTATTCCATCAGAATGAACTGAAAGTTTGCATCTTATGGAAGCATTTCGAAATTCACTGCTTATGAAGAGGTCTCCAGCATGAGTAGCAATGTTTGTACCTACTTTAGTTTCTGAGATGTACTAGAAATCTGAGAATAGTCTTTCCTGGATATTTCTAAAAAAATTTTTTCTGTGACATTGTCAAGTTTCAGAGGGCTGTAATGATGTACTATAGATGGAATTAGCAAGAGACAACCTGTTAGAACATCACAGGCTGACAAGAGCTGTGATGTGGAAGTAGGAGCTTCAAAGGTTGAACCCAATCAGAGATCAGGAACAAAGGTCAACTAGTTAAATAAGAAGGGACATGGATCACCTCTAAGCTGTGTCCAAGCTGTTCTCAGCTTCATTTATCAACAGCCTAGGCCACGCTGTCTGGTTTATTAAGAGAGAGAGGAGAAAAGTTACTGAGTTTGAATAGCAGCGAATGAAAAAGAAAAAGAAAAAAGAAGGATGTGAGTGCTCTCTGATAATCTTGGTCTGGCTTAAGAAACACCTAGCATTTCAATCAATGTTGGCAATGTTAAGGCACAACACAGCCCTTTCTTTTTACCTTGAATTCTAGAAGATGAGATAAGATTTATCTCTAAATAAGTAGTAAACCAATTTTTAAAGTAGGTATGTGTGGGGCTGGGGAGATAGCTCAGTAGAATAAACGCTTGCCTGGCCAGTGCAAGGGTCTGAGTTCAATCCCCAGTCCTGGAAAAAATGTGTGATAATAAAGTATGTATGTGTGTTATTGCTTTATGGACTGATAACTATATATGATAAAAATATTATTTTAAGTTTAATGGTACTCCATTTTCTAAAATACTCTATCCAAATAAACCCTATCTGTTCTAGAAAGTGTCCACATATATGCATTTTCTTTTGATGAAGTGGTAAAAAATCCCCCACAGTTTCCTTCCTCTGTATCTTGGATCTATGTTTCCCTAATATTTGTCTCGCTCCAATTATGCTCTGTGCCCTTTGGAGACCCCTCATCTGCAGTAAATACCTCTTTGTCTCACATTTTCCAGGTGGGTCCAACCCATTCTGTAGTCGTCATTGAATCTTGCTTCTCCTCGAGCTGTTTCTCTATGGTTCACATCAGCAGAGAAGCTTATTTCCTAAAATATAGAGATCTGAGGAGAAGAAGGTCTTCTGTTACCAGTTTCTAGGGACTTCATAAGCCATCAGATTAGCAGAGCTATGCTAAAATCTCTGTTCTTTTGAGTGCTCCTGGCTCCACAGTATTCATCTTTCACTGTCCCTGTCATCTGATGACCTTCTATTCAATCCTCACAATCAGTAAATAATTTGAAAACTCTCTATCAGCCATTCTGTTCACTATATGGAGTATGTATGTTCACGTCTCCATGGATGCTTTTTCTGTTCTTATTTTTTTTTCTTCATTTCACTTATATCACTCATTTCTGCAGATTGTTCCTGGATCCTTACGCCAATGTAAACTATTTCATCTCATAAAGTCTGCCATATTTTATGTATTGAACATGGTGACTCATTCTTGTCCATCAAGCTGGCTGATTGTTCTGACTCCTCCTTGCTCCTCTCCATGCCTGAATAGAAACTTTATACTCCATCTCCAAGTATTATATTAAGGTCAGATTAAACAATAGTTGCTAATTATGAGTTTGGTGAACACCTTTTGCTTATCAATTGCTATAGCTTATATTTTGATGACCTCCCAAAGCTTTATGGGTGGACCTTTTGGTACGTGACTGAATTGCAAATGTATAGTACTGGGTCATGTGCATGTGACTGATAGATTTATCCACTGACAGATTTATAGTCACATGTAATGCTAGGAGGTAAAACTTGGGGGGAAAGTGAGCCACTGCAGGTGTGACCTGGAAGGTGAGCTCTCCATCCTCCTTGATGTTCTGCATTGCTCCCTGCCTGCCATGCCACTCGCTGTTCCTCCTTTGCCATGCTTGCTGTGCCATCCTGCCTTGCAACCAGCTGCCAACAAACTGAAGCCTCTACAAACTGTGAGATAAAATGAACTTTTCCTCCTTTAACTTGGAGTTATTGGGTACTTTGCCATAACAATGAGGAAGGAAAACTCCAAGCTTGTGTTTCTTGTTCTGAAAAATCCTCAGTTGAATTGTATAGGTCCTATGGCTTCCAGTTATCAAAATGTAGCATCGACAAGCAGAAATATTGTGATTTTTTTTCACATGAAAAGCTTATAGGCATTTTATTTTTTGTTTTTTATTTACTGAAAGAAGCCAAAAACTAAATGCCATTGATCATAATAGAGTGTATATTTACATAAATTTCACTAGAATGAAGCTCAGTAATATTCAAAATCCTGCCATGGAAATCTGCACTAAGGAGCAATAGATCATTCATGGTAGCAAAATCAGTGAATGGATTTAAAGTCTTCAGATAATGGCACAGTGAAAATAGAGCTAAATTCAGCAGAAAAATAGTTTAAGGATATAGCTTCAATATATTTTTAAATATTTTTCAGCATGGCCCTTTTATTTGACCTCATTAAAATGCCTCAGCACTGTTGATTCAACATACCATTTAATCAAAATCCTCTGCTAGATTGTTCACAAGATTCATTTGCAATCCGTATGACCAAACATTTTAGAGTTATAAGGAAGAGAAATGCAGGAGAATTGTAGCATTTTCTTTTCTCTTCGTACAGCAAGTATTTTATTAATCCATCTCCATTACTTAGAAATTAGTTTATCTTTGAATCCTGTATTATTTTGTTCTACATAAAAATCTCTGTATATATCTGGAAGTCAGAAAGACTGGAGGAGATTCACAGTTATATTTCTTCATACTGCTCTTTACTGTTCACATGCCTATTTTCAGTCCAGAAAAGAACAAGCAGATCTCTCATTCCTAAAAGCTTGCTTTCTTTGCTGCATTTGTAAGAAGACAGATAATAATCTCTGAATCTTATAGAAAGTGTGTTGCTCTGTTTTTATTTATGATAGATTCAAGAAATATTCAGAAGATCAAGGGAGAACATGGAAAAGGGAAGCTCCTTTGCACGAAGAGGAAACTGAAGTTCAAAGAGGATGAAACTAAAATTATTTTATTACATGTTTTGTGTGGTATTTGTTTCTTTCTTTGACTCATCCCATGGAGAGCAACTGTCCGTATGTTAGTGAATATGTATAGGTAGAGTTATTAGAACTTCATTTGATATCCCTTCCAATTATAACAAGAACTATAAAAAGAGATAGCATGTGCTTGTCGTTTATTATTGCTATTGTATGAATTCAGGAGTTCCGAGGCTATAAAGAAGATAGAAGAGTTTGAAAGGTGATTACTGCTTGAGTATTTTGGTTAGGCATATGGAAGAAAGGAATCATCCAACGTCTACCATCCCATTTGCTCTTCTAGAATCTTGCCACTCTTCCACTAAGTGGTAGAACCTAGTCACTCCTCTCCTGCATCTGAGTGGACTTCTGTGTCTAACAGAACTTAGTGTAATGGAATTGATGCTATGTTACTTATGAGGCTGAATTGAAAAAGGCCATAACATCTTTGTTTTCTCACTGGATGTATGTTTTGATGCTTCTAACCTCCACATTAGCTATCTGGCTGCCCTATCACCAAAATTAACCTATGTGGAGAACCTACAAAGATCCCCAAGCTGGAAGCCCTACTAGCCCCACTTTCCTTCTTTTCCGCAGGCATCTACTATTTTAACTGCAAGTTGAGATCTTTGAGCACACATATCCAGCCAAAATCTTCCCCAGCTTTCTGACCCACAGAAACTGTAAGGCAAAATAATTGTGTTTTGAACAGGTAAATTTTGAAATGATTTGTTATGAAATGATAATAACAGTAACAGAAATTATTTCTAAAAACCTGTTCTCTTACCAATCTTGAGTCAATATTAACCACAAAAGAGAATTGAAGGTAGATGAGAGTTCATGTACTTTTATTCTCAGAAAGAGGATTTCTCCACACAGTTTGTGGATTGTCTGCCAGCAGGGATCAGCAAACTAGTTCCAGCAACTCCCACTCTCTCTAAATCTTCTCCTCCTGATTATTTTATTTTATTTTATTTTATTTTATTTTATTTTATTTTGTTTTGTTTTGTTTTGTTTTGCTTTGCTTTGCTTTGCTTTGTTCTTTTTACTTCTCAGCGAACTATTCCTGCTATTCCATGGCAAAGAGGACCAGGTTGTTCTGAACGAATGCCACCCACAGAATCCAGGTAGCTGATAACTGAAAGATTCAGCTTTCCTACATGGGTCCTCATTCTCAGACGATTGTAGTCAACTCTTGCAGAATCCTTTTGGTCTCTGCTGTTGTCCATTCACCCTTCTTTCTCTAACCTCTGCCCAGATTGGAAGTATTGAAAATGAGCAGGTAGGTCACTATCTGTTATTCAGTACATCAACCCTCCGTAACTTTGTGTTGATGATCTAGCAGATCCCAAGTGTATGTGCATAGGATCCTCCAATAGTTTCCGACAAGTTCAGGCCTTGGTCTTTATAGCAACTCCTTAGTCTGTTCCCAGTGGTTCTGCGTCTCTTGACTTATGCTTCTTGGAACATTGTGTGTTTGATAAGTTGGGTTTATCATTTAAGCTTTTTGAGTTAATCTTGGTTATGGTGAATCTACATTTTCCAAAAAAGACTACGCACACGAGCAATCTGTACAGTGTGGAGCCACTCTAGTAGTGGAAATTTTCACAACTGGATTTGAGAAGCTGTATGTGAGACTGGAATTTTGGAAATTCCCATAGAGAGATAGGTGTGAATTCTGTAAGAACCTTTACAGCAGAATGCGATTGGAGTGAGAAATTCTTGGCAAAAAATATAGCCATGATTTCCTGAGCAGAAGCTGAAAACCAGTAAATTCAATTTTTTTAAAATCTCAAGTTGCTAATGTATTAATCATTTTTTTCTGTCTCTTTCTCTCTCCCTCATTCAGCCATCTAGCTAATATTTATTCAGTGCCTATTGTTCTTCTTAAGGCAACCCGGATATCAGCTCAAGTTTGAAGTATTGGAAAAGAAGTATGGAGACAAATTGTAATTATACTACCTAAGTTGATTTTTTTTTTTTTGTAGGACCAGGGTTTGAACTCACAACCTTGCACTTGCCAAACAGGCACTTGTGCCACAGAGCTATCTCCTCAGCCCCTGTAAATTGATTTTATAAAACTCAGTGAGAATTGCAAATGCAACCACTACTAGTTAATCTCTTGGTAAATTTGTGGGTTAAGCTTAACTAAGAGAATAGGCAGAGGAATAGGTAAATTGCCTGTAGATAATCGGGTGTTTTAATAAGGTGTGGAATCTCCAGAACATTACAGTAATTCTTTGAAGTGTAGAATGTGAGATGTGGTGCTCTGATACCTAGACTGTTGTCTGAGCTATTCTTGGTCAAATCTGGTTCCTATAAGTATGTCCAGTTTCTGTGGTGATGGGTATTGTCATAGCAGCGAGAAGAACCCTAACTAGGACCTCACACTTCCACTTTCTTTTTAGAATAATACATGAGAAAAATCCCTAGACAGAAGGACCAAATCATCACATCGCCATTAATAAAGTGCTCACTGGAAGACACAGATAAATGTGAGAATTAAAGAGTCTGTGGAACCAACACCAACAGTGCATAATGTACCACCGAGTCATGTGGATTTGTGAACGAGAGAAGGCTCAGTATATGAAAGCGAACTACACAGAACATGGAAACCCTTGATTTTTGGATGATGGTTTTTACCCCAGAGGAAATGGAAGGGCTGATAATGGCTGCTGACCAAACACTCAGACTTACTAGAGTACAGTACGGAAGAAGTGGAAATGGGGGAAATATGTTTGCCCTTAACAATCAGTGGAAACTAGTAGAAAAAGTTGGATGCTTAGTAATGAGATTTAAACTTTATTTTCTGTAATCCTCGTCCCCTGCGTCATTTTCTTTACTCTGGAAATCGTGGACCTAGCTACCTCCTGAAGGTTTTAGCAGCAACAATGGTGGCAAGAGCAATGCCTTTCTGAATGCTGTACCTTTTTTTTTGTTTTGTTTTTTCTTGTTTGTTTGTTTGTTTGCATTTTCCTGGCCGTGTTTGCACCTGCCTTGCAAAGAAACCAATACAGCCTTTCTATCTTGCCTCCTATTTGTACATCATTCCATTAACGGATGCATTTTGCTTACCTTGGAGTTCTAATAAGTGACCTTTAATAGTAACACATTGATTTAATTTCTAAGTCTGATGTTTTCTTCTTCCTTCTTCTCTCATCTGTCTTCTCTGTAGCACGTGACAGCTTCTTGTGATTCTCTTCATTGGCTTTTATTCATGCATCTCTCTTAACATTTCCTCTGACTTCTTGGTTGCTTCCTTTTCCCAGTATCATTCTTTTGAGGATGCTCAGAATAGAGACATCCCTTCACGTATCTTTGATATCCCAGTCTTGCCCAAGGCCTGCTCTTATGGAGACATAATTGCCTCTTTAAATATCATTACTTCATCCTTTGACGTGCTGATTCAGCTCATTTAGGAACTCATTTCTTTTCTAGGTGATTTGTTTAAGCCAATTATAGCATTTCTCTTTTCACCGACTGATTTAAGCTTAGATTTATAACTTAATATGGATTTGAGAGAGATAGGAAGAAAACTTCTAGGGTATTTATGGGATAGATTTTCCAAAGTAGTAAGGGAAGAACTTTATTAGCTTTATTGGATTATTTGGACAATTTTCCACAAGCTTGGTGGCTTAGAAAGCAGAAATGGATTATTTCACAGTTCTGGTGCCTGGAAGTTCAAAATCGACATTTGGTGAAGTTTGTTTCTTTTGAGCCAGGGTGATACCTCAGTATGGTCAGTGCTTGCCCGGCAAGCACAGTGTTCTGAGTTTAGTCTCTGGTACTGAAAAAAAAGAAAATGTTTGTTTCTTTTAAGGACTAGGAAGGGAGAATGTGCACCAACTTTCTCCCTTTAGCCTTTGGTTGGCTGTCTTCACACTCACATGCTCACGTGCTCTGTCTTCCCATGGTCACATGATGGCTATCTTCATGTTCCCTCTTGACTTACCTGTGTGTCCACGTTTCTCTTTTACATGAGGACAACAACCTTTGTATTAGGTCCCACTTTAACTCATTTTCATTGGCTTATTTTTGTAAAGACCTTACCTTCAAATATTGCCACATTCTAAGGTGCTGAGGATTGGGATTTTACTGCATGAGTTTTGGTGGGAAACAACCTGTAACAAGGAAGAAGTGAACTTCTCCTTTAGTATTGTGGATATCTGCAGTTGCCGCATTCAGATGATAACCCAGAGGGGGAAAAATGTAGCATCCAGATAAATGCACAGAAAGTGGTAGAGCAATAAGAAAACCTGTGTATTCTTGATATGTTGGATCAAGGTACTGTGTTAGGGAAACTGATAATGTGTGATATGTGTTCTGTTTGGTCTGGAGCAGCGTGACACGGGCGGAAGATGGAACACTTAGCTGAATATGGCTATAACAACCTAGACAGGACTAGTGAAGAAAAGGGACACAACAAGCGGCACAGCAGAAATATAGTCACAGAATTCAGAAGGAAGAGTTGTGCATTGATTCGCTCTTAGTCCGCTCAGTCTCAGGGCTGTCATGGTGGAAGCTGTAGGCAATTTAAGAAAGTACTTAGGGAGAAAGACAGAGCCAACTAATCTAATAACCATTTGTGAATACAAAGGACTTCTGAGTTGAGCATTTCATTTGCCACAGCTGTATGATTGTAAATACTGTTCAACAGCCTAAAACTGAATAATTAACTTAGGTTCTTTTAGTCAGGGCTCCTCCAAACATGATTTGAGGAATGCTTTTTCTGTGAGTTTCTAATAGATCTCTAAAGTAGAGAAAAGAAATACTTTACATCTAAATGATTTTAGGAATTTGGCTTAAAGTCTGTATTGCAAGACTTTACAGAGCCTTAAATATGCTAGTGTAGAGTGCAGATCACTAAGATATGATGTAGTAAGCAGTATTTACAAGACCTATAAAACTTACAAGGCATGAATTGCAACTTTGTTTTTCCCAGAGTATCTCATAGCATTGGTCTGTGGAAGACATTTGGGACGTACTGGTTAAAGCCTGATTTCACTCTGAGCTTCATTGCTTTCTCCTCTGGTACATGGCATCCCAGCTATTCAGTCTTCTCAGTGTAAAGAGCCCATTAGAGATGGATTGGCAATTCCCTGGTGACCCACGCACCTTTGTGCAGTGATATTGATGTCCCCATTTAAGATGCTGAGGCGGGGGAGATGAAGCAAACTACTGTGTGAACAGAGTCACGCCCTGGAGACTGAAGAAGGAAAGGAAATCTATGAGTTTGCTTCATCTCAGGCAGTGGGCCAAATATTCGACTAGACCTCTTGGATACCACAAGCCCATGCTTGCAGCTGAATTCACCAAATGAAAACACTTTGGTAATAGGCATCGATGAGAAGGGAATTTTGGAGAAGAAAATATAATAGCTTCTTCTCCAGGGAGAGAGTTTTTCTGGACTCATTTTCCAGATATGTATCCTTCCTTATTACAGATCCCCTGGCAGTGTTAGAATCAGGTCTTGGAGGCGGTATGTTCCCCACACTCCCTGAAGTCTTTATATATACACAACATGTAGTGTGGCTTAGAAGTGTAGAATGAAAGGCACACTGAGCTGGTGATCAGGTCTGGGTGTGGTGGCACATGCCTGAGATCCCAGCATGGAGGAGGCTGAAAACAGGAATATTTCTGTGAATCTGAGCTGTGTAGTGAGACCCTGTACCAAACACATTAAGAAAAAATAGAACTCATGGGCGTTTCCATTCAAATCTTAGTTTTGGAACTGTATAGATTGTGAACTTCGGAACTTTGGAAGATCTTTGATCTTTATTTTTTCTTCATCTATAAAATGATGATGTCAAGACTATTTGCCTTGCTAGGCTTTTAGGAAATTTACTGATGATCTTTTTAAACAACTAGTAAATGTTGTGACACAGTGCAAGAAATTAAAAAAAATATTGAATAAATTATTGAGTTCATTATGTAATATTGATTTTTTTGTTTGTTTGTTGAAGTACTAGGGGTTAGACACAATGAGTTGTGTATGCTAGAAGAGTGTTCTACTAGTGAGATATATCACCAGAGCAAAGATGAAGGTTTTTTTTTTTTTTTTCCTTTTTGAGACAGGGTCTCACTATGCAGTTCAGGCTGGCCTTGAGCTCACTTTTGTAGCTCAAGCTGGTCTTGAACCTTGCACTGATCCTCCTGCCTCAGCCTCCCAAGTGCTGGGATTATAGGCATGAGCCACTACGCCCGGCTAAGATGAAGTATTTTTAAGGAAGGGCGTATATGGGTAGAAGCAATGGCTTAAATTATCAAAAGCAAGCCAAGATAGATTTAGAGGTTCATGGTCCATTGTGGATAGGTGTAGAAAACAATTTGTGGTGGTTAATTTTACACACCAGTTTGAGGAGGTAGCCGGTGTCCAGATGAAACTATGGAATATACTGATTAAAACCATTATCCAAAATCAATGATGAGCTTGTCTCTGAGGGCGTTTCAGGATGAATCAGTAAAAATTGGAAGTAGAGTCCCTCCCTTTTGTGGATGGGTAGCGTTCAATCCACTCAAAGCCTTGAATAAAATAAAAGACAGAGGAAGGAAAACACCTCTCGAATCATGCCTAGTTGCTTGAGTGGGGACAGATCTTCGCCTCGCCCCTTGCCTTCAACTGAGGTGCCACCCATGGCTCTTCTGATTTCTAGTCCTCTAGATTCAAACCGAATGGCGCTATTGTATTCTGACTTACCTGGTTCTACATCTGGTAGATAGAAGCTCATAGGACCTCCCATCCTTATTATCATGAGCCAACTCTTCATAACAGATGCTCTTTTGTTAGAAGAATGTTATTGAATAGAGATTTTTAGAAGGTCCGAATGAGAGAGCAGACGACTTGGTAGTAACAGGAGTCTAAATATGAAGAAGAATCTGAGATTTGGCCTTCACTTTCATGTAGATGGTGAGATGGTGTAAAGGTAAGTTCATTTGCTAATTGTTACCAACGCATTGTGGTTAACACAGTAAGAAATAATAATTAATTATTATTAATTAAATAATAAATTAATGTGTGTGTTTTTAGGTACTACCTATATTCTGATAAATTTTCTCTCAGCTAGGTAAATAATATACTTGAAGATTGCACAGCTCAGAGTCTTTTTGAGAAATTCTTGCCTTTTTCTTAGACTTATAGGAATTGCCATTGCATGACATTAAATGAACTACAAGCCATATCTTATCTTCCCCGACAGTCATATTTTAACATATGAAGTCTTTATACGTGAAAATCTTACTGTTGAGAAATGAAATTCTGAATATAGACTTTGCACACTGGATTTATGTTGTATATCTCATGCACCTATATGTCGGGTCACACTTCTTCATGTAACAGCTTTCCCAGGGACTGAGGAGATAGCTCTGTGACACAAGTGCCTGCCTGGCAAGTGCAAGGTCATGAGTTTGAACCCTGGTCCTGCAAAAAAATTTTAAAAAGTAACACCTTTCCCTATTCCTCTGTGAAGACACAACTGACTGTGGCAGTCAGCACACCCTTGTCTGTTACTCAGAGCACAGGACTGGCCCTTTTAAACTCTTCTACACCTGTATAGATGAAATTCCATTTTCTTTCTTTCTTTCTTTCTTTCTTTCTTTCTTTCTTTCTTTCTTTCTTTCTTTCTTTCCTTTCTCTCTCTCTCTCTCTCTCTCTCTCTCTCTCTCTCTCTCTCTCTCTCTTTGTATTTTTAGGGAAGGGTCTACAAGTTGCTCAGGATCTCACTACTAAAACTCACTCATAGTGATCCACTAGTTTACAGCCCCCAAGAACTGGGATTATAGGCTCGTGCCACCATGCACAGTCTCCATTGCCACTCGGCATGCTCTGGGGTTGGGGCTAGCATGGCAGGCTTGAGGAATGAACTCTGACCCCTGTACCTGCTTGCAGGTGTTTTAATCTGCTGAGCTATATGACCTGCCCCGAGATGTCATTTTCTACCTGAAAATGGTGCCTCAAAGTCCTATTTGTGTTTCCCTTGAATTTATTGTCTGCATCACTCAATCTAAATTTAAACTTGCCTTCATCATCACAGATCTCCTTTTTATTTATGAAGCTTAAGCAGGTTATGTGGAGGTGAATAAGAAACAGCTGGGAGTGAGGAAAAGTTTTCTCGGGCATAGAATTATGGTGACTACCCTAGCTGTAGTACTGGGGTTAAGACAAATTCTACTTGCTGAATCCATGTAAAGGACTAATGGCAGAAAGGGAAATATTAAGAGCTCAATTCATGCCAGGGCCTTTAGAAATTGTATCAATCTCTCTGAAACATTTTTTCTTTTGAAAAGTATGCGCATCATTTATAAAAGTAAAAATAAAGCACAAATAAAACCTCACATCTCCCACAGTTATTGCAGAAATTAAATCAATGAACTTACACAAAACATTTAATGCAGTGACTGGAGCAATAATAGGCAGCCAGTAAACGATGGGTGTCATCATCATAGTTGTTATATGAGAGGCTACCATAAAGTGCTCCTGGAATTAAGAAATATGTTTCCCTCTGTGAGGGATGCTAAGAAAATCAGCACATAAAAACGAGATTAACTATTTGTGAAATGAAGCTCTCCTAGGTTGCTGTGCTGGGCTGTGTGGCAATAGAGATTTGGGAAACTCTCAAGTCCAATCAAGAAGGTGGAGAAGCTGGAGTATAACATTATAAAAGCCAGCTAGAATGTGATTGATGCAAAGAGACCTGGCGTCTAATCAATCGTATTAGCCTAAGTGAAGAAAAAATACCTCAAAAGAATTAAGGGGCTCAAGAAAAGTGAAGGGTCAAAGAGATCAATAATTTCCTACTTTTTCATTCAGTACTGGGTAAAACAAACACAAAGAAATGAAGAATATGGTTGAGGGTAGAAACTGAAAGATAGAAACATGCCAGAAAGAGACTGATAGAGATGAAATGAAAGAGGAAGACACTGATAAAGGTGAAGTGATGGAGAAACCGAACCAAATGAAAGACGTTTACATACACACACATGCACACGTGCACACATACATGAAGAAATATGTATATAACCAGACATAAGGTTGTTATTGTTTTGTAGAAATCTTCAATGGCCTTTTAAATGGGTTCATCTAATGTAATTATATTTTACATAGTCCTGCATAACTACCATTTTCAGAGTTCTTTATTCTTTATCCATTACCAGACAGCAACTTCTCTTGCCTTCTGGATTATAGTCTTTGTTATTTTCTATATACTACATCTGGAGATATTAGAATATTTTGAGCTTTTATAATTGGAGTATATTTTTGGAGTATAGTTTTCAAAGGTATGTTTGCTAAGTATAAAATTCAGTGAGAACAGATTCTTTTTTTCGTTTCTGCCCTTTAAATTAATTAGTCTAGTTTTCTACCTTCTTCTTCTTTTCTTCTTCTTCTTCTTCTTCTTCTTCTTCTTCTTCTTCTTCTTCTTCTTCTTCTTCTTCTTCTTCTTCTTCTTCTTCTTCTTCTTCTTCTTCTTCTTCTTCTTCTTGTTTTTCTAATGTGGAACAAGATGATATTTAATTTTGCTCTTCTATAACTAACATCTTTTTTACATATATACTTTAGTGTTTTTTTTTTTTTCTTCACAAGTAGTTTTGGGTAATTTCATTTTTTGTGTATCTTGGTATGATTTTATTCACATTTCTTGTGCAAAAGGTTCATTTTTCTTGGAAATGTGATGTTATAATTTCAACTAAATTTAGAAATTTTAAATCTTTAAATATTTATTGCCTACTCCTTTCCATTTGGAAAATTCTAGTTATATGAATATAAGTATTTTCCTTTGGCACAGAGAGAACTACTACATGACTGATCTGCAAATTTTTACTTCTTCATTTTTATTTTAGACAATTCTTATTATTATATTCACTTAAGTTTATAAATAATTTATTTACAATGTGCAATCTGTTATTAATCTCATACTATGTATTCATTTCAGAAAGATTTCTAAAATTCACTTTGTCTACATCTTTTATCTTTCACATTTCAGTTCTTGTCTGCAATTTTTAATATGCGTTATAATTATTATTATTTTTTTTAATTTTTTTTTTTTTGCAGAACTGGGGATTGAGCTCAGGCCCTTGCGCTTGCCAGGCAAGCGCTTATTCTACCGAGCTATCTCCCTGGCCCTGCATTATAATTATTGACTTTCAATAAAGTTAATGAAAAAAACTGAAAAAAGATGAAGTGATGGAGAAATTGAACCAAATGAAAGATAGAAAGAAAAAAACAATAAATCCAGCATTAAGAGGTAAAGTGTGTCCAGGTTCTAGAGATATGGAGGGTCCTAGAGTTTATTTCTAGTTCTTTTTGTCCTGAAGGTAAAATTTGAACAAAATAAGTTAAAAGGTAGTGACAACGTACGTTGATTAAAGGAAAGAAAGGAAAAGAAACGTGCTTTGCAAAGTAAGTGCATGGCAATTAAGAAAAGAATTACCTCCTGCAAAGTGCAGAGGGGGCCCCTTAGTGAGTTAACAGTAACTGCCAGTTTCATGGTGGCTGGCTTTTGCCTCTCCCATTGCTCAAACTGATGTCAAGTCTAGGCCATACTAGAAGAAAATCCACTTGACTTATTTCAGTTTGAAATTATCACTTTCTGATTGGTTCCAGGTGTAGGGCTTGGGTCTGGATCTCTGCAATTGGCAGGGCACATCCACTTGCCCAGCCAGTTTTCCATAGCCTAAGCTCTGTGCCACCCATCCAACTTTCCCCTACATAATATCTCTTCCATTTGTCTGTTCCTGAGTTGTGTCTTTCCTGACGAACTAGAAAAGAAATGAAAGAGCTTCTCTAAGTTGCATGATTGGTTCTAGTGAATTATAAAACCCGAGGAGGAGATGAAGGCATCCTCAAGTAAGAACCAGTTGGTCAGAGCTACAAGTGGATTTTGGTACTCATTACTGGTGTCTTAAGTAGGGGCAGTGTTATAAAGCTGAGTCATTAACTTGTAAGATCAGTACTAAATTCCAGTAGTTAATATCAGAACTGAGTTGTTGCACACCTATCGGAAATCAGAAATACATCACAAAAGAAAAGACAGCAGCTGAGAAAATTAAGTTTCAGATTGCTAAAGTAATTCAAAGGCTCACAAAGACTTGTTCAAGGGAGACTTGAAAATGGTGCCCTGGTCTATAAGATTCGAAGTCCTGCACTTCACTACACAGGAAAAATATAAGACTGATGTCCACCATTCTTTTATCTTGGAATTGAGACAAAATAAACAATGGAAAGTGGTTCTTCTCATCCCAAGATGTGACAGAGGGCAGCCCTCAGAATTTTGAGCTTTAGGCTTGCATTAAATAGGTTCATTTACCAGCTCTAATGTTTTGAAAGTGTCTCACCGTTATTTTTTATTAAAAGTAATAAAACAATAAAAAATAATAAAATAAATAATATTCTACTAGAGAACTCATGCAGTTTGGTTAAGTTCCATCACTTACTTTCCCTATATATAAAGTGCAATGAATAATAAAACCTATTCTTTGGGACTTTGAGAGAATTTTTTGACAGTGGAGTAAACAGCACCATAACATAGTATTGTTCATGCAATGACTCAGTTAATGTTAACTATTAGTATTATTAGTGCTACTACTGGAGAATAGCAACAAAAGATAAATTTGGAAAATAATTATAAAACATAAGAAAGATAAATCCTTGATTGTACTCTTATTTGCTAAGGTGTAAGTGCAAAGAAGACCAATTGCTTTTATCATATGTGAAACAGGATGCTGTTTGGTTGAAGATAAAGTCTTGAATGGAGTAATTGCTGTTCATTGCTAAATAAAAGTGGTAGACATAAGTTCTTTTGGGAAATGGCTTGCATATTTCAACCAGTCAGGAAGAAGCTGGTCTCCACAAATGTATCAGGCAGGAGTGAAATAGCCAATAGGATAAACATCTGCATTCAAGTGACAGAAATCCCTATTGTCTGGTTCAAGGAGTGCTTATGGCTGGGTGGAGGCCAGTGTAGGGGTTAGGGGACAGTCATGTACAAAAGTGAGGTGCTGTTCATGCCTATTTATTAGAATAAGCAGAAGATACAAATGCAGGTTGCTGTTCAAGTTAAGTGATTCATTACTCAAATAGAAAACCAGGTGGTAATAGGCCAGTAGTGGAGACCTCCACGCTGGAAGATATGTGAATGAAGGAACAGGCAGAGCATGGATACAGCATATACAGAGTGCTTGCTCACACCTGGACCTTTGCTTCCAGACAGATAGTAGCTCTGGGAAGCCACACTCTATCCAGTGGGTTTTAAAAGACACTTCTTGCCCTCAGGAGGGTGACTAGAGAGAGCCCTAGGCTTAAGCACCAGACCCAGGCATTCTAGTGTTCATTGTTAAGAAAGGCAGAAAGGACATACTATCCAGACTCAAAAGTATTTCTCTTTCTCACTGTGTCTGTCTTTGTTTTTCTCCTACTCGTTCTCTCTGTTTTTACCCCCCCCATGGGCTTCTCCACCCTTATAGGACCACTGGCTTCCATTTTCACTGCCTCTACTCACACTGCGTATTACACACGTGCCAGTCTGCACATTTCCAGGGTTAGCCGCCATATTGATCATCTTTCATTTTGTTGGAACAAAATACTCGACGCCTGCAACTTAAAGGAAGTTTAATTTGGAATGAAGTTTTGGAGGTTTTAATCCATGGTCAGCTGGCTCTAGCATTCAGGCTGCTTTTGTTATTTATATCTTTTGTTTTAATGGTAAAAGCCAACTGCACTCAAATGTATTGTGAGAAAGTTTCAAGTGAACCAAACAAATAGGCTTTCTTTGTACAAAGAAAACTGAGGTAGGGAAAAGAAAGAACTAAAGCAGATCATCAAATAATTGTGTTGTTTGAAACACAGTGGGAGCTTCTTTGGGGAACAAGTTCTATCATAGAATATCAAAATCACATTTTTCTGAGATCCACACATTTCCCTTTTGTATAATTCCTTACCATGCGGTCTACGTGGGAAGCACTTCTTGACAGAAAACTGATTCTTGGCATGGGTTAACAAGTCAGCATTTCACAATTAAAATAAACATTTGAAGAATTTCCTATCCTGGAGAGCTTGAAGATTATGATGGCTTTCCTCCAGAAAGGTTTAAAAATGTTACTTCTAAAAGCAGGGAGATGAACTAATTCACCTCCAAATTGACAATCGGTCAATGGTTAAAGATGCCCTGACCTATGCAGTGTGTAACGCAATGGAGCCCGTAGGTAGAGGGCTACGTGAGGATATGTCCCACTATAAACAACATTCTAGTTTTTGAGCCACTGAAAGATTCCCAGAGAGACAGTGTTCCAAGCGGCTGGAGTTTACTCAGGAAAACAGAAACTGTACTAGTTATTTTAGCATTCCGAGCATAATGTAGATGTGGAGGAAACAGGTATGGAATGATTAGAGAGGTGTGGTTCCTGAGGTACAGCACAGAGATGCACACTTCCAGAAGCAAATACCACTAGGCAGGGGGCAGGGGAAGAAGTGACTTTGTAACTTGAGGGCTTGCAAGGAGCTCTTGCATAGCAGCCAAGGAGGTGAAAGGAAGGAGGGCTATCAGGCTGTTTCAAATGCTCTAGAGCTCAGAGTAGGACTTGTAAGGATCCGAAACTCGGGCCTCTAAGAATAAGCAACAAAGATGGCCTAATGGTTAATATTAGTTGTTGACTTGATCAGTTTGGCAGCAGCCTAGAGGATTAGCAAAATACACTACCGACTATGTCTAGTTGAGTTACGCAGTCATGACCTTTGAGGCTAGTCTGGTCCCTGCCCTCCTCCGGTGGTGCTGACTCCTCTGTGCTGGTTCTTTGTCACAATGAAGCTAGTAGCTTTGCTCTCCCAAGCCCTTCCGCCATGATGCCCCTCCCCTGGAGCCAGCTGACCATGGACTAAAACCTTCAAAAATTTGGTTCCAAATTAAGCCTCCTTTAAGTGGCAGGCATCAAGTGTTTTGTACCAACAAAATGAAAGATAACTGATAAAGCAGCTAATCCTGGGAATGTGCAGATTGGCACGTGTGAAATACGCAGTGTGAGTGGAGGCAGTGAAAACGGAAGTCGTTGGTCTTACCAGGGTGGAGAAGCACAGCTGGGGTAAAGTTAAAAGAAACAGGAAGAAGATCTAAGAGAGCTCGCTCCACCTCCTCTGGTCTTCTCTGTGGTGCTCTTAGAGCAAAGAAACATAAATTCAGGGACAAATCAGAACTGTGGCTTTCAGCATTACAGTGCCACAATCACAAAGCAGAGTACTCAATAACCAATCTAATATCTTGTGAAAGCTTCCAGGAGAAGCTGAATGAGAAATTTTAGATATGAGAAATAACTCTTCCTTGCTCTGTGGTCAGGGAAGGCTCCAAAGGCAACCGTGTTTTAAGAGTTTTATGAAAGCTAAGGCAGGTTCCACTGTGGGTCATTCATCCATTTACTCACACATTCAATAAATGTCTGAATATCTGCTGGATGCCAAGGGCTCTGTTAATAATCTGTGGAAATACATGGATGGATATGGTACACTTGTTTTCATGGAACATTAGAGAGAAGGGGGAAAATTAAGCAACCAAAAATGTGGATTTCTACAAAACCAAACCAAACAGGATGATGCAATAAAGAGGTACAGGAAGACTTGGAGGCCATCAGAAATGGTGGATTTATTGATGGTGACATTGCAGTGTGACCTCAATAGTGAGATGGAGTGGAGGACTGATTAGCTAAGGTGAATGATCTCAGCAGCAGGAATAGCAAATGCAAAGCTATCAGGAGGTAAAGTACTTGGGTGATAGAAGGCAGTGTCAGCTGTGTAGGACTAGGTGAGCACAGGTAAGAGTGGGCAGAAGGCAGAGGAACAGCGATGTGTAGACTTCTCTGCACTCATGGGAACCTTTGTTGACTATGACAACAATTGAAAAAGAAAACAAAAGACCATTTTGTTGCTGGTGGAAATTGATCTACCAAGTCAGGGAGAAACACACCAGAAGAAAAGCTTTGTGTTACTATTACTCTATAACATAGGTATTGAGCCTGACATTACTGCCTTTCTGAGTATCAAACATCTTAGTCTTAACTTGGAATTGGTATTTTCTATTAATCATTGATATTCTAATAAGTCTCTATTGAATGTGATAAAAGCAGTTACACATTTGTAGACATTTAGAAATCTAAGTATATACAAATTTGTAACTACAAATTTGTAACTGTGTGAGTAAATTTCCTAATTTCTTACTCTCATTAAATGCCCTTTTATTTTTTAAAAACAACCATTTACTTGAGAGTATAGCAACAACTGAAACAACATTAGAAGCAGCACACATCTGAAAGGCCAGAATGAAAGGGATTCTAAGCATAGTTTTACTGTTATACATTGCTATCCTCAGTGTCAAAAACATTATGGAGGCTCCTAGGACTATTATCTAACTCATCCTTTGTATATAAGTGCATGGTTTTGCCTCTGCCATGCTTTCTATCTTTTCTGCTTGCAGTCACTTCATTCTTTAACCAAAAGTTCTCGATTTCCATTCAGCTGTGTTATGCTACTTCATTTTTATTTCTTCTTTTGGGATCTTACACCAGGGAAACTATACGATATTTACACATGTAGGTCTGGTTTATTTCACTTATGAGTATATGTTAAAGATACATTCATTTATATATGAAGTCTTCTAGTTTGTTTTCCTTTATAGCTGAGTTATATTCCATTGTATAAAAGTACTACATCTTTTTCAATCATTCTTCAGATGATGGGCATTTTGGTTGTTTCCAAGATTTGGCTATTACAAATTGTGCTGCTATAAACATAGGTGCACAGACCAAAAAGTAGATAAAAAGAAGGGCTACAAGGATTGTCAATATTTTGGCCCTAGCCCTTCAAGGTCAGTGAGGACTCAGGGCACAAGAGAACCTGTGCTATAACAGCCTATAACTCAGTGGCTTCCCAAATTTTCTGTTCCAGCAGATTATGGGGCTACAGAGGAAAGGTACTGAAGATACATAATGTGCCAAAGGAGAATCATCTAGAGAGAAAACATTCTCTCAGGCTTTCACGGAGAGCAAACTGGTCAAGCAATGGCTATAACTCATCCAGAGATGGCTGACACTGAGAACAGTTCTACAAATCACTGTACATGGTTCCAAAGTAAATCCTGAGGGGATTAGACTGACCTTGAGAGATACAAAAGTTACATGTTTTGCTATACAGGTCATTCTTAAACTTGCTCTTAACCACCCAGCGGAAAAGTTTAGCCACAAGACACAAAACATAAAGCTAAATTAGAATGCTGAGCTGTAAAAGGCTTAAATCAGTAGCTTCCAGTATTGCCAATTTTACAATAACCCAGTGCAATTATTGAACATTGGATTATGTATACAACTACTTTCTCTTAGTTCAATGAGAATAAATTTGGTTGTACCAATAATGATTTGAAAAATTATAACATCTACACCCTATGCTCAGGATATATAATAGGAGAGCAATAATATGCACTGTATCAAATATTGAAATGTACTACTAATGTGTTTTAAAACTATCTAATTATTATACATTATTTCTTATTAAAAGTAATAAAAAATACAAAAAGAAGATAAAAAGTCAAGTAGAAAGAAACCAGCAGTCCAGACAAGAGACTTTAGGGTTTTCACATTCAGCAGGGAACAGAGATTGTCAGAAGTGACTGACTTTACAATGTATTGCCCAACTAGTTCAAAAAGAATTTGGTTTTGGATTAGATTCCAAGGGTGAAGGGAAAGAATTCAGGGTCTAAACCATTAGGTTAATAATGGTATCATTTCAGCTTGGAAAACATCTCAGGAAGAGCAACTTTGGGGGAGGTTAGGGAAAATATGTGAGTTTGAGGTGACTCTTGTAGACCCAATTAGAGATGTTCACTGGGCTTCTGGATTTATGGCTGACACTCATAGGAGCTACAGGGCTGGAAATGCATCTACTGGAAGACCATTGGGAAAGGACTAGTTAACAAGTAGGCAGTTTGCAAGTAGCTAGTTAAAAAGTAGTATGTTAAATGGAATTAAAGCAGTTCTTGGATTATCTGTCTTCAGGTCAAATTAGAGCCAACGTGAAAATACAAGATTTTTAATCAAATGGAGCCTGACTTTTCTTGTTCCTGTGTTCTGATGACTGTCATGCTGTAGACGCCCCTGGTCAGCACATTTTTGGAGAACAACCATGAAGAAATCAGCAAAAGGAAAGGCCATTTTTATGGGGAAAACAGATGCATTGAATGTAGAAGTTATGAATTTAAATATATAAATATTCTATGGAATAGGGTGTAAATGAGTTTTGTTTAGATTAGAAAGGCCAAGAAGAAATAAGGCAAGTCCTGAGTTATGTATCTGTACTAGAATCCTTTTTAGAATCAATTTATTACAACTTCATATTTGGACAGGGAAAGTGAGACTTGGAGTAGTTAAATGCCCTAGTCAAAGCTACATAGTTACTTAGCACCTTGACCAGGAATATAGTAGAGTTTTTCTTATGCTCATCTTCCTATCAGATCATACATATTGTGTAGCTCATGCTGGGAAATTGTAGTTTTGTTTTTTTTAAAAGAACTTTTCATTTTATGTATTTATTTATTTTTTCTTGTTTCAGAACCTGTATTTGTTTATTCACTCATTTTTATAGCCGGCGGCCGAGGGCAGGGCTGGCGCAGCATGTGGTGCCGGGGATCGAACCATGGTCCCTGAAGCCGCCCAAGCTTTCCCAAGCAGGCGCTTTAGACCACGGAGCCATCCCGCCAGGCCCCAGAAATTGTAGTTTTAACTATAAGCCATGAGGAAACACAAAAGACTTTTAGACAGAATAACAGAATAGAGTAAGAGGCGCTTCGTGCAAAATTAACTCTGATGGTCAGGAAGAGGATGAACCCCAGGAAATCCAGGTGAGCAGCTTTTGTAACAGTCAGGGTGCACAAGAGACAAAGCTATGCATACACAGATGCCACATTATTCCCCTGGGCCTATAGTCAAGAGTGAAATCTAGCTATATAGGTAAACAGCAATTTATAGCTAACATAAAATCTAGTTTCCTTCCTTCTTTGTCACAGTGTTATTTCAAATAACAGCTCTGATCCCTTGTGATTGTATGTGAGAATGTGTAGAATGTGTGCAAAGAACTGGTAAGCTTAGAAACGGCACTGGAACTGGTACCTATTGAGAAGCTACCTTAAGGGCAAAGGATCTCCAATGAAATGTAAGTTCTGCCCTTTCTGTAGCTTTGGAGTAGAATTCAACTAAAACAATGCATACATACTGTATACACATGGGCAATCTTTAGAGGGATCTGGACTATCATACGTAGTTATCTTGTAAACAATGTAGCTCATAGGTGGTGGTTTCAACTTAGTGCACAAGCTAGAATATTTAAAATTTGGAGTGAACATTATTCATATTTATTCCAGGATGATGGAACAACTACAACAAAAAAGCTATTTCAAACAACCAGGAAAAATCATCAGCTTATTTTCTAATTTCTAACACTGGTATGCCTATTTTTGTCTTAATACCTAATATTTATCCTAAGAAGTGTGGGAATTTGAAAAATTTTAAGTACAATTAAAAACTTGCCTCTCTAGATACTTTTAGGCAACTCTAAAAAGGTGCTACATAGCAAACAGTTTCAAAGTTTGGAATCCCTGCAGAGCCATTTGCAATCTCAACCTGGCCATTAGCTAATGAAACTTTGGATAAGCTACACAGTCATTCTTAATTATCACTCTCGGTCTTTGTTTCTCAGAACATAATAACACCTAGTTCTCAGGACTGTGGCAGGGGAAAAAAAGAAAAAAAAATATTGCAGGAGGGTGATCTTTCAGGTTTTATATATGAAAATTTCCTGCTACCGGAAGTACTCCAGCAAATCAGCCCAGAAAAATTCAGAACTGTGCTATCTATACATCTGTGTGTCTATGTAACCATCTCTCTGTCTGTCTGTCTGTCTGTCTGTACGTCCGTCCATCCGTCTGTCTGTCTCTGTCTCTGTCTCTCTCCTCCTCCTGCCTCTTCCTTTTGTTCTTCCCTGCTGCTCTTCCTCCTTTCCCTATCATCCATCCATCCATCCATCTATTCATCCATCCATCTATTCATCCATCCATCCATCCACTTTTCCCAGAGGAAATGTTATGTCATCCAGATGACTACATCAGGCTTTAGTGTGGACCTAGCATCATTTTTTTTTTCCAAAAACAGTTTTACTGATGTGAAGTCTGGCTGGTGTAAACATTAAAGGCAATAACAGTCTTTGGGCTGGCATTGACATTGCCCAATAGGATAAGTACAGCGTAGTTATATTATCATACTTCTTATGTACAAATATAATGAAGTCTATATGATTAATTCCATCACTGAGTATATAAACATATTTCAGTAGACTTGTGCAATTTATCTTCTTTTAGTCCCTTAAGAAAAGGCTTGACCACAACTGTGTCTTGAAGTCTGTGAAGAAGCCCAATTCCTCTTTAAAAACTGTTTTCATCTTTCTTCTAGTCTCCATAAAGTTTAATATGTTTCTGTCCTTTTATAGTTGGCAGATGACTTTTTTCATTTTCTAATTTAATCTCATTCCTCACCAAATTCATAAAGGCTTTTTATGGTATGCAGCTATTTAATCAAAATCAGAAAGGCTAAATAACTTGTCCAAGTATTCTCAGGTTATTTGACAATGTGGACATTTTGTCTAAAAATCCAGACCCTGTTATTTTAGGTTACAGTCATCCTCACATTCTCCTTCATCATGTACAATATTTAAAAACTATGATCAGCCGGGCGTGGTGGCTCACGCC
The DNA here is from genome assembly GCA_004027025.1 of Myocastor coypus. Classification (NCBI taxonomy): domain Eukaryota; kingdom Metazoa; phylum Chordata; class Mammalia; order Rodentia; family Myocastoridae; genus Myocastor; species Myocastor coypus. The sequence goes on from PVJA010003643.1 coordinate 37,967, forward strand.
TGTAATCCCAGCACTTGGGAGGCTGAGGCAGGAGGATCGTTGTGAGTTTGAGACCAGCCTGGGCTACAAAAGTGAGCTCAAAGCCAGCCTGAGCTGCACAGTGAGACCCTGTCTCAAAAAGACAAAAAAAATAAAAAAATAAAATAAAAATAAAAAAATAAAAACTATGATCTTTGCAGGTTCGTGTCTTTTAGCAACAGATATTTCCTACTCCTAACTGAGTTATTCTTGAGCCAATATTGTAAGTCTACTCTCATGTGTTTCACAATATGATTAAGTCCTTTACACAATACGTGTCAAAATATCATGGGCCAGCAATCTCCTATATACAATCAAAATGAGGCAAGTGTAACACTTGCATAGCGGTTAAGTAAAATGGCCCTTTTCTAAGTTTGGTTTTATTGTCAGATCCTCAAACTCCCTGAAGCTGCAGTTGTCTGAATTGGCTTTGCTTTTATCATTAAATTACTTGTGTTGTGATCACTTTGCTAGTACTCTAACTGCCCATTTGGTGAGTTATAAGAAATGCGATTCTGGTGTTCTCTCTGGAGCCTTCAAATAAGAGAGGTGATCTAAGTCCTTTCCCATTACCTAACATAACATAAACAAAAATGAGACATCATTTCCATCATAAAACTGGTAAAAATTAAAAACTGGTAATTTTGTGATAGCTATGTTGGGGAGACATTTTCTTATATAATTTGATTGGGAAAAATGCCAATCAGTGTGTGGTCTTAGAAATAAACTATAAAGTGTTTACTCTGATAATCTAACTACAATATAGTAACTATTGTTAAGTTTTTATCATCTTGTTTTGAAATTCTATATCATTTTTAGTTTTTATTATTCTCTTTAAAATTAAAACTACACAAAACTTCCTGCCCAAGAGATTTTTAAATATAGCTAGAAAAGTTCCAGTAATAAAATGCTTGTTCAAGTTCCAAAAAAAATTAATAAAAATAAAAATTTGGCTCCTTGCTTAAAATGCAGGAAATAGAATGTGTACTTCATAGGATTTTGGTGAATACGCATGAACTATATAAAGCAAGGTATCTGACATTAAGAAATTTTGGCTATTTAAAAGTTATGTTTTTCACAGAAGGATGGAAAAGTGGGAAAGGAAGAGGAAGCACACCCTACAAGATAGAATTCCACGCACAAAGATACAGAGATCCTCTTTCGCGAATGCTACCTTTAAATTTACAGAGCTGCAACATGTCAGATCTGGTCTAGCAAAGTGAAGTGGCCCAGTGATGGTAGAAGAACTGAGCGTCGACAGAGCAGCAGATTCATCACATAATCCGATTCCAAACCCTTTGTACACGTCTTGATGCTGACCACAAAGCCTAGGATCCTTTTCGCTCTTTTCCCCAGCTCTTGCCCAGGAGCTCAAGCCATTATTTCCCAAGCGCAAAACCTTCCTCTACCCCAGCTCTTTCATTAAACACCAGAAGAATCATCTGATTCATATATAAGTATTGAGAAGTCATTATTATGCCCCTAGAAACGGATTTTCTGTTGCAAAGTTGGGGTTATTATGATCTATTTTTGGGTAAGAGAAGGTTTGCAATTTTTACCCACAGCATATTGAGAAAGATGGAGAGAAGGAGAGAAGTATATAAGGAGAGAGGAAGAGAGTGCAAGAGGGAGATAGGAAAAGAGGAACAAATGGAGAGACAGAGGATTCGTACAGAACATGGAGCAAATCCATTGCAGAATGCAATAATCAAAAGAAAAAGTCAAACATAACTTAGTGCTGGAAGTGCTAAGAGTGCTGGAATTGATATGAGCTGAACCATAGGTGCTTTGAAATGATCTCCTCATTCAGGAGGATAAATTCCTGTGAGCTCCAAATTCTAAGCTGCAGTGGATGAATTAGACAGAAGAAAGAGAAAATCCTCTCTGCAATTAAGAAAGAAAGGAGAAATGGAACAGCATGTATCCACCATCTGGGTATCCTTTCTCCTCTCCTTCCCTGCTTTGACCAAGGCTAAGTATGTGATTAATACTGAAGACAAGCAGAGGATTAAAATCAAGTGGATGAAATGCCTCATACAGCACATTCAAGGCAGATTTCCAGTAGCTAACAGACTGGTATTCAGCTGTACCAGAAAATGCTAATATGCCCAGCTCATAAGCAGGCAAACTCCAGTTCTTGCAATATAACAAAGCTCTTGAGGATCTACATTCACCTGAGGGAAGATTTAGGTTAAGATATTTCAATTTTATTTTATTCTGGACTTCTTTTTTTTGGTTTTCAGATGAATTATTTTCCTCCTTGGTAGAGAAACCCTTGCTGTATCAAATGTCCTCTTTGGGCTTTAGAAGTCCATTAATTAGCATCTTTTAAATGGTTGGGTAATACTCTTTTTTTTTCCCTTTTCCGAGTCATTTCCCAAAGCCCTAATTTTAATAAAGCTGATGTTCATGAACATTTAAATTTTAAAGCCTTTGGATATAAGAAAGCCAGAGGATGCATTTTAAAAGAAAGCCAATCAAGGATGACTCAAAGGGGGAACAGGACTTCTTTGCTTTTATGAGTCTACTTTTAAAGATCCAATGTTATCTTAAGACATTTTCCTTTTCCCCCCTGTAGATATAGGAGAGAGCAACCTGAAAAATCTGTAGGCTTGATTAGGGGGGCAGAGACTCTGGAGAAGAATTAGAAGAGTTACTCTGGCATATTTTAGTGTGGGTGGCAATTTCATTTAAAATAGAGCAATAACAAACGTGCTTTTATTTTTCATAGATAAGCACTGTATTTCAGGTGCTAAAGGTGAACCATTTAAAAGCTTTTTAAAAAGAAAACACATGATCAACAACTCTTTAAGATCCCAAATTGTTCACAGAATTTATGCAGCGATAAATGCACTTGCCAGTGTGGACTGCTAAAAGCAAGATGGTTAGAAACTGACTCCGTGGTTACCCACCTGCCTTGGTGCAAGGCTGTGCGTTGCCCCAGCAACTGGGATAACATCATAACCACTTACAGTGCTGCAGAGCCTACAGGCCCCTGGGCAGCTTCAGGAAGTAGTGATGCTATCTACTGTTGCTAGGGCAACACACAACCTTGACCTTCTGAGTTCTGTGAGGCAAGGAGTGGAGAAACACAGCCTTGAGTTGTCTTCGGAGGTCTGTAGGTGATTAAAGGTCTGTCAGTGATTGCATTCTTTGTCTGCTGCCAGCGAATTACATTTTATGTCTGTTTAATGCACATATAAATACATAACACCTAAATAACACATAATAGCTTACAAGCAGTATCTCTTTGGTGGGAAGAGGGTATTGCTTAATATACGTGTAGTGAGTGCTGTTGTATTTGTCATGGAATCGTCCAGTTGGCAGAGGTCATAGGGTGCGTCCCCCAGCCCTCTCAGTGATACCCCTCATGCAGGTTTCATTGGCTCCTGGATCCAGAACTTGGAGTAAGGTTTTCAAAGAGCTCTGTAGTTATCCTGAAGGAATTTTATAAGCAGGAAAGAGGAGCTTGGAGCAGTGGGATGTTCCCAGAGCCAAACAGATTCCAGCGAGGGAAAATCATACTGTGTCTCTGTGCATGCATCTTACCGGCCTCAGTGTACCCTTGATGGCTTGCCCTACATGTGTTTTACATGTGCAATGAAGACCTCATAGCTGTTCATTTGGCCACATATCCTCTTGGATTCAGAGGCATCATCTTTTCTCAAATCGTCCTACCTGGTTTTTTACCAAGTCATCATGTACCCTATCTGGAGTGAGTTTGGAAAGGAAAGTAGGTGCATTATTGAATTAGGAAAAACTCAACTGCCTCCCCCCTAGAGCTAAAGGGTATAAAACCTTCTTATTCTCCAAAGCTTATGGGGTTCTTTGTTGTCATAAAAGTCTCCCAGCCTACTTCAAGAGCAGTCTCTGTACCCTCAGAGTCCTGCCCACTGGAGGACCATTGGAGGAGACGTGGATGTTCCAGCCATGTTACTGTTAGTTACACAGAAAAATCAATTGATTGATGAATATTTATAAGGATGACTGAAAAGTTGTTACCTCCCTTCTGGAGATGCACAATCTCTCCTTATTAATGAATAAGGCTAGTTAGCTTAGCAGACTAAAGTGCCTGCTAAGGCAGAGAGCAGCAGCCAGGGTTCAATCTCTAGCATGCAGTGCCAGCCCTGCCCTTGGGACATGCTGGGAAAATTGCGACTGGGCGTGGTGGTGTGAGGCTGAAATCCCAGTGCTTGGAAGGCTGAAAACAGTGGAATCACTACAAGTCCAATCTATGTAGTGAGACCCTGAACTAAATACAAAAATAAACTGAATAAATAAGTAAATAGAAATATTATCTACCTGCAAATGTGTTAAGATATTCTGCAAAGGAATCAGACTTTTACTGATCATTACATGCTTCTCAGGTTTAGAGCATTTTGAGTATGCTCCATGATTATCGTACATCCATATCATTCCTTTTATGATTGTGACAGCACTTTCATGTGTGGTGATGGTAAATGGATACTGACAATCTCAGCCTTCTGAAAAAAAATAGAATATTGGTCTCCTGTATTCACATTCTGTTTGCCTTAGTGCTAGTGAACAGCAGGTGTGAGCGCCTGGAAGAAGGTGTATCATGGTCATCTCGATGTAAATGATAAATCCAACTTGCATGCACCAAGTTCACACATGAAAAGATCAAGCTGTCACTGTGCATCAAATGCATACAAACTCTGCTTCAAGTGTACTAGGTCTATCCTGAAGGACCTTTTCCATGATTCCATCCCTCACGAAAGAGAGTCGATATGTTTTCTTCCCTTCTAGTAATTGAATTTTGGGGGGGACACAATTGCAGGTTATCTCTAAGCAGCCCACAGGTGGGGATATTGGATTCTATTAAAGATTTGATGTTGCAGCTCAGCTCTCAGCCATTGGCTTCTTTGTTGTGTTAAATGCCATTTTGCTGAGTAATAAGCATGTTTCTGAATGAATGTGGCGTGCCATCTGCAATTTGTTTGCTTAACTTCAGGAGCTCCCTTCCTTCAAAGGTAAAGAGTGGAGCTTTAAAGCTGAGATCTGAAGTGGGTTTTTATCAGGACCTTCTTGTTACTTGTGGAGGCAGAGACCATTAAAATGCAAAGAACTTGAAGGACAAAAAAAAAAAAAAAAAGAATTCAGTTACTTTGGATCACTGATGATCATCTCTGAATTGATGTAATTTGCTTAAATTGCTGAGTGGAACTTAAAGTTCTGGGTTTTTCTTTCAGCTTATAACTATTTTTACTTCTTCACACTTTAACTCTCTCCAACACACTGTCTGTAGGGTGAATTGAAAAAGTCTAATGGATGAAAGACCCAATTTTCACAGATCAATTAGTGGACAAGCATGGCAACCACAGAGAAAATACACAGCATGACTTTCCAAGTAAAAGAATGCTTCACTAGTGAGTTTTAAATAGAATCTGGTTTCTCTCCTTGTATAGATTAGGAAATTGAGATTAGAGCTATCGCCTAAATATAAAACTCAATTCATACATAAGCTTTTAGACACACTTCTATGATGGAAAAGAAGATATGCTTAACCTGCTGAGAAGTGTCGCTGATGCAAATCCTCAGTGGGAAGCTAGCATAAAACTTGAGATTCAGTTATGAAGTCATCCAATTCCTCCAGTGTTTTTGCTACAAATCAGGTAGTCCTTCCACTTACACCTCAAAGTTCTTTCTCCAATTTATTTATGTACTACCAACCTATTCTAAAAAACAAAACAAAACAAAACAAACAACCCTATTTTTTTCTAGAAACTTCTCAGGATTCACCCACAAGCAGATGAATCCTGGTTTGTCCAGTAGAGACCAGAAAGGTGAAGCATATGGATAATATTATATTTCATACATAGCTTATTGTTTTCTTGCAGATTCTGTTTTAAAAACTCTTTTTTTTTTTCTTTTTCCTTCTGTCTATTGAAGAAAGGGTCTCACTGTGTAGTGCAGGCTGACTTAGAGTTCACTTTGTAACCCGGGCTGGCCTTGAATTCCCAGTGATCATTGTGCTTCAGCCTTTGGAATGCTGGGATTACAAGCATGTGTCACCATGCCTGGTTCTCTTGTGTATTTTTTTCTAGAATGAAAAAGAAAGAAAAAAGAAAAATAAATTGTCCTTTTCCAAAGTGGTCTATTTGTAATACTACCCCATTCTCTTAATAAAAGATAAATGGCCTAGGTAAATTTCAAATCCAGCCAATTACATCCCACTTTATCAAATTTGAGTAAAATTATATATACATTTTGTTGTTGTTCATTCATGTATTTAGCACAGTGTCTCACTACACAGTACAAATTTGTAGTGATTTCTTGTTTTCAATAAGTGTGTGCCACCATGCCTGGACACTACTTGGTAGTTGGCGCAGCCAGCCTCAGGGGTGAGACCTGCAGGTCTAAAAGTCAAATCCTGGTTCCTGCAGTTGCCAAAGCAGGTACTTAGTCTGTCAAGCTGTCTCTAAGATGACATGTAGATTGCATGTTTGTCTAATGGTGATAGTTACTGGAATTCTGAGAAGGAAGGATCCAAAGAGTTGATGAAGTACAATAAAGAAAGGAAAAGGAACACAGAGACCATTAGCAAAGTTGCTCGCATGGATGTGCATATAGAATCCATCTGCCCAGGAGACATTCTGCTTGCAAACTTCAGAATAGTTGGAAAATCTTAACTCTAACTCTATTATTTATTTTTTAAGCATCTCTTTATTATGAACCTTTCACTGGTGCTTATGCCTGGGACTGATCCATCCTGTAACATATGGTTTACTCAGTATTAGTATATTGGTTTAGAACTGAATTTCAGGATAATTGTTGACATATATGGAAGTGATCACTGACCTCAAGTCACACCACTATTTCTAACTTGAGCTTCCTTAACTTTAGAGGTTTATTCATTTCAGGAGCCCTTCAAACAATTTCTTGAGGCTCACCTTATCCTTTCCTACATTTTTTGCAAATATCTGGGGCACTGTTTCTTCCACATCCATTGTATTTTTACCTCTTATGTCTCTGTAAAATTGACTTATTCAACCTCTTTCACTAATCAGGTGTACAATTCAATCCTTTACATTCATGCAAAGAGAATTCACCACAAAGCCCTTATGAATCAGAGTTTACTCAAGAACTGAAAGTAAATGTTCCTTTCCATAATTAACTGCATAGAAAAACATGAATACAAAAAATTAATTATAAAGCTTTAAAATACCACCTAATAGATTTCTGTTAATTGAGCACCTCTTCTAGACACTCTAACACTAGGATTAAAAAATGTTTTCTCTTTCTATAACCTTTTAAAATTATCTGGCTTCTTCATTGTCAAGCTCCTTTTTATCCGTTCTTCTCTTCCCCATTTTACAAGGAGATCACATGTGCCCACTTCTCTGAATACCTGGCAATAGCCAGGCCTTAATCCCTGGATACCACACCTTCTTAGCATGCACATAATAGGCATTTTCTTAAAGCCAGTGTGCTCTGTGAGCCAATCTCTGCCCAAGTTAAGATAACAGTGGAAGTGATCATGGTTGCAGTATTCATGATGCCCCATTACCTCTATGTGGCAGCTCATCTTTTTTCGACTTTGTGCTTCTAGTGATTTTCCACTTATTCTTTTTTCTGGCTGGGCTTCTAGAAATGTATCCACGGCCACTATTTGGCAGAAAAAGTGGCTGAGCAGGGGACGATCCTTGTCCCTGGCAGGTCCACCAAATCCAGAGTAACAGAGAGTGAATCTGCTGCACAGAGTTGAGTTCTATATAAGAATACATTTGAAGAGAAAGGTCATATTGCTCAAAATAGTTTATAACATCAACTAGGAAAAGAAAAGCCGCTGAAACACTTTAAGCAAGACAGTTATAAGATTTAACCCAGTGTGGTAGGACTGAAAGATGAGGACCTGCAGTTGGAGATCTTGTCTTAGGAGGTTAATAGAGGAGTTCTGCAGTCAAAAAGAGCCTGAAGCAGAATGGTAGCTGCCAAAATAGGGAGCTATTTATGAAAAACATACTGGACTACTTGTTGAATGTGAATAGAAGCTAACATAGCAGAAGGCTATGTTACAGTTCTAACAGTTTTAACTTTGTGATCAGGCGATTTTGGGAATTATTACTGAAAGGAGAGGATAAAGAGGGAGAAATTGGCTTTAGATAGAAAGAAGGTACCTACATTCTACTTTAAATATTTTAAAATCATCGAAATGTAGCCAAGGGCTGGCTAGATAGCTCAGTGGCAGACTAAAGTACCTCCTGAGGCAGAAATATGGATCAGGGTTGATCCTTGGCATGCCATGTTGACTCAGCCCCTGGGACATGCTGAGATAGTGACTGAGAATGGTCATGGTGGCTCTGTAATCCCAGAGCTTGGGAGCCTGAAAACAGGAGGATCACTCTGTGTCCAGTCTGAGTAGTGAGACCCTGTAAGCCTTGTAGTAAATACATTAAAAAAAAAAAAAGGTAGTCAGTGGCCAGGGAGATAGCTCAGGTGCACAAGTGCCTGCCTGTCAAGTGCAAAGCCCTGAGTTTGATCCCCAGTTCCACAAGAAGTAAGTAAATAAATAAGTAAACAAAGAAATAAATAAGGTAGTCAAGAGTTCATTAGACATGAGGCTCTGTTGTTCAAGAGAAAGGCAAGGTTGGAGCCACATATTTGGGAATAATCACTGGTAAAGAGTAAATGCAAAGTGGAAACTGGGAATGGTGTGGAATGAGAAGTCTTTGGAACAAGACTCATGGGACCCTGCACATTTAGTGCCAGCAAAAGAAACAGAGGAGTTTAGAAAGGAAGGGAAGCAAGACAAGAAAACAGAAGGAAGGTCCTGGAAGTAAGAGAAGTTTGGTGAGGAGGACTGCATGAAATACTCAGAGGAAGGCAGGCAACTTGGAGCCTGCAAAGCGTCTTTGGTTTTGGAGATTTACCTTAGTGTTGATGAAACAGAGGAGGCTGTAGCTACAGAAATCATATGAGGGGATATGTGATTAGGAGATGACAAGGGGAGAAGAAAAAGCAAAGGAAAGGGAGAGGAGGAAAAAGCAGAGGAGAGAAGAGAGAAGGGAAGGAAAGGGAGGGGAAGGGAGGGAAGAGAAAGGAGGTAGAAGAAAGGAGGTAAAAGGAGAGGGAGGGAGGAAAGAAAATTATGGTAAAGTATGAGAGGTCTAAGAATAGATGTAGGAAAAGAAGGAACAGAGGGTGGGGCACAGGTATCAAAGAGAGGGTCTGATGGCAAACAAGGGATGAAAAGGAAATTAGATGAATTTAGGCACCCAGAGAAGCTCACTATGGAGAGAACACATTTCATAAAGATGGAGATAAATGAAAACAAATTGGGAAGGTGCCTGAAATTTCTACAGTCTCTCTCTCTCTCTCTCTCTCTCTCTCTCTCTCTCTCTCTCTTTAGGAAAGAATTATAAAATGTTCTGGTTTAAATGTTGCTGTCCCCTGAATCTCCAGATTCATGAATTGGATCCTGATCCCCGGTGTGCAGTATTAAGAGGTAGGACCTTTGGTATGCCATGAGGTGCCATGAGGTCCAGAGAACTCCGCCTTCATGAAAGGACTTGGTTCTGTGAGGGAGACCCTGGAGGAAGCATGTCCTGCTTTTCCTGTTATTTGAGGCACAGCTGGAAGGCAGCACTATTACAGCAGGGGTAACCTCGGAGCAGAAACTGAATCCACTGAAGCTTTATTCTTGGCTTTCTGGCCTCCAGAACTACAAGCGATATATTTATATTTTTATAATTGCCCAGTCGATGGTATTTTGTTATTGTCTCAGAAATTAGTTCAGGCCAGTGATTTGAATGAATTCACTTATAAAAAACTCTTATAACCTTGTATTTCATGTCACAATCAGGCAAAATGAGAAACCAAGGGAGAGGGTCATGATACCTAAAACCTTATGTATAGTGATACTGCAAATGGGTACTTCCTTGGTGACATTCCAGTCAACCAGCAGGGGCAGCCTTAATGGAATTGCTCTAGTGTCTGAAGGGAGCTGAGTAGTTATCAGATGGCTTAGCACCTGGCTGGCCTCATGGAAGATAGAACCGAATCGACATAAAAAGAAATAGATGGCCAGAGTTGTCCTGAGAGTTTCAATGACTGCAACTCAATGCGAGCAAATGAGAAATAATAAAGTTTGGGTCTTCCCATTAGTGAGGAAGCAGCTAGCTGAAAAGTTACAAGTGAAAAAAAGCATCAAGCTGTGCAATACACACAATACTGTGCAAGTGGACCTGATGATTGTTTTCCACCAAACTTAAAGGAAAAGCCATTTAAGCATTGTGTTAAAGTCACCTCAACCAAATATGAATCAGAGCATCTGTCTTTCTTGACCACAGACTAGAAAACAGTCATCTCAGAAATGGCTTTTTCTCTCCTGTATTGATGGTAAGGAAGAAAGGGTGTCTGACAAGTTTACTGGATAGGACAGGTTGTCCTGATAGTACAGGCCTAAAATAGGACTGGCTCAGTGATGAGCGTAACACAGAAATGAGACTCTCCCCCAGGCAGTTTAGTGTTGCAGCTGTCAAGTGATGAATAGGGATTTAGTTATGACCTCATAACATGAATTGTCAGGCTTCCTCCCCAGGCATGCTAACCCACAGAGATTAGGAGAGTTTCTTATTTGATAATCTCCCTTATAACCAAAACAGACCACTCTATTAAAACAGCTGAGCAAAGCCACAGCAAAAAGCCCTAAGTGCTTAACAAATATAAATAGTGTAAGACTTGAAAGAATTAAATGCTCTGTTCAACTGAATTTTTTAAAAAAAGTTTACTTTAGCTTTTATAAATAAGAACTCAACAGAAATGATCAACCACATACTCTAATAATGTTCTCATGAGAAATAGTGGTTACAGATGGTTATGTGTGTACACTTCACATCTACTAATATCTTCTTAGTCCTGGCCAAACTCTAGTGAATATCAACAAAGTGTCCAAGTTCCCCATTGTGCTTTGTAAGCAATAAATCTTAGAACACTATGCTCTAATAAACTCTTAGAATGACAGTGTCAGCCTCTTAGGAAACATCTATTCTGTGAGCAAGGCCAAAGTAGCCTTTTCAACTAATTTTAAACATCCCTCATTGATTGGTGGTAAATGGCTCAAGTAATCAATCTTGTGAAGGCTAGTCAATCAATGACAGGTCCTTATTTCTGAAATCAGCCTATCACCAGCATCCTCACACTAGGCGCCCTTTTCTGGAAATCTACCAGGGAGACCAACCACACTTGAGCAACAATGTTACAGCAGCTAAAGTTCAGCCAATCCCTACACTGCTGCTTCTTGAAGCCTACAGTTTGGAAACATTATGTTCTGAAATCCTGAATAACCTCAGCTCTCTGCTTTGCTCTCTAATATTGTGTCGTAGAGACAGATTTCTGTAGCATACAGAGGCAAAGATTGTCTTTTCATGTGAGATAATAAGAGGTGGTCTTTTCCCTCAAAGCTCTGAATCTCACTAGGGTCATGCTTAGATGTAACTGAGAGCTCTATGCAGAGGTGCTTAGCGTTAACAGACATGTACACTGGTGTCTTGTCTGATTAGACTGTTCATCTGGTCTGCCCATTATTCCCAGCCACAGCTGACCACAAGTTTATTGCAGCCCATGTGCCTGGAATTTAAACTGTATTAGGTAATGAAGGCTGTGCTTCTTCTAGAGATCTCTAACACCCTTGTCTTTTGGCTTTCTCATCTTAGTATTTCACTTTCAGAGTGATTTTAAGTCCAGGAAGCAGTGAGTCTCACCTTAAATTGTATTCATAAAATGCCTCTTAAAATAAAAAAACAGCAGCAGTATTTAAGAATTTTATGTTTTTCTAAGTGCTTTGAGAGACTGTGACATAGACCGAATAATACTTCAAGGCACAAAAGAAAACATAGGCTCATTGTACACCCTCCAAATTGTCTGATGATGTTCCATAGAGTGGAAGCAATGGAACATGATGCGTAACACAGGGTGAAGAAGGATGAGATTGGAACGGATGTTCTTTCTTGTGCCTACAGCCTAATGCTTGTCACATAATAGCTATGTGCAAGTGTGTGTGTGACTAAACCCAGGATCTCATGTATGGTATGGATATGTTGGAGACCACAAATTATAAATTGAATCTAGGGAGAGTGTCCTTGGCCTGCCCTTTTAGCCAGATTGGAATTCAGAAACTCATGCTCTTTTCGGATCACAGCTGGAAACCCTAGAGCTACCAACTGCTGTGCCGCTCTCTGGCAAGTTAAAACCTGCTGGGCAGACAATGAGACACCTGTGGAAACTGCAGTTTCCTCATTGCCTCCCTGTCTCATCTTTGCCCTTGCAAGAACGCTTTGTTCTTCTTACTAACCTATGGTAGTCCCCATAGCTATTCCCAGAAACACCCACTGCCCTTCACGTGTTGACTCTGACACAGATGTAATGGATTAGTACCAAAGCTCTGAGTGCCTCTTGATTCTGTGTTCCCTGAGAACAACTGGTCAACCCGGATGCTGCTGCACCCTTACTCTGTCTCTTACTCTTCCCACTGTGTACAGAACACCTTGAAGGAGCTCTGAAACTAACTGCAGTGATCCTTGATAACTGATACCAGAAAAAAGGGTCTCCAGTCATGGTCTGCAACTCAAACACACCTCCAGCCCAGGTAGCAAGTTTAAATAAATGTTGGATAAAATCTAGCAACAAAACATCTAATTTATTTGGATGAGTTCTTGGGAGACTAAATATAGCACTGAGAACATCCTTCTCACTAGTCTAGTCCTCTGTCATGGGATTCTTGCTTTAGAGACTCTCCACTGTTCACTTAACTCAAAAATCATGCTCCAAACTTAGGCTGCCTGATTCTTTTTTAATCTGGCAATATGCTAACCCTACTGTATATGTTTTTATTCTACTTCCTCAGAACAAGTGTGCAGATCCCATGAGAATGATATTTAAAGACAATTAAATAAATACAAAAAAGACACACCTCAGTTTGGTGGTTAGCAGTCTATTGCTATCTAATTATTTCACGTGTTTTCCAAGCCCTTTGCTCCGACATGCTTCCTGTCTAGTGGACAGCAGCCCTAACTCTGATCACCCAGCAGAGCCCTCAGTTTTTTCCCTTTCTCTCTTGCTCTTCATGTGTAGTTCACCTTCTGACACCTTTGGAAGTTCCATGATTGCCTTACAATCACTCAGTCTAGGGCACCTTTGACATCCTCCTGGGCTTGTGCAATGGTCCTACATAGGTCTCTGGAGTTCAGGCTTATGATAACCTAACCCAGAGTGCATCTGTCTTCCAGACTCATTCTTCCGAAGTACTTTGGAAAGTGCTTTTCTTCCTATGCCAGAGTGACTGCTGGTTGCTGTTAAGGTACAATACAACCTCAGATATAGAATAAGGTTTTGTTTCTTTTGATTTTTTAACCTTTTCACACATCCACTTATTGACAGCTTTCTTACTCAGCATGTTCTCCTGGTTTGGATCTCTCTTCTTCTCATTTTGGTCCATTTCTCTGAGCATTCCAGATGTCATGTCCACCATCTGCAACACTTCCCCTGTTAATGCAGAAAGAAATCTATGAGTTGTGGGAGAATGAGAACGTAAAGCAGTTATTGATTATCTCAAGCTCCCCTGTTATTCTAAATCCATAAGTTGCTTGAAAAAAGCTATTTTTCTCTATTTACCAAGTGATTGTGTGCCACAGAATCCACTGTTAAGTTGAATACATTGTATCAAAAATACATCAAATATCCCTAATCTATTGAATATTAGATCTTATCAACAGAAGTATGTACTGGAGGAGATGTGGCTGTAGTATAGCACACATGCTACAATGGGTTATTTGTCATCACTTACAAGTAAAAGAAGTTTGCCATCACTGCTACAGTGTGCTGCTTTTCTACTGTCCTGGTTGTGCGACCAACTAGAAGCTGTGAGACATCATTCAACTGCATGGGCTAGCCTGAAGCATGATCCAACTTCAAAACCAGAAATATAGAATCTGTTGATGCATCGCATATTCAAGAGTACCTATAGTTAGAGCGCTTCAGGTTTGTCTCCTGAGTTGGGGAAGATGGTGATCATGACTGGTAGACCTTATCCATTCTCTAAGTGCAAAAGTGATCCTCAGCTGCTGGTAGTGTAGAATCTCCCATAAGAATGCGGTGTTCGTGAGCCTGCAGAAATGATTCAATACCTTCCTTGTCTTTTAGTTGAACTCCAATTCTGTTTGGTATTTTGCCTCTGTAATGTTTTCTTTGGTCTTTCTTTCTGTTTCCTGGACTTAAACTTTGATTTTTACGTTATTTATTGATATCTCTTTACATTGCATAATGTATGCATTCATCCTGGGGATTTCAAACATATACCTATTGTATCTTAATTATTGGTTCTTTTCCTTTGCTTATCCCTCCAATCTCTAGATTCTGTTCTACTTTCAAAATGTCTATACCCATTTCCTATTACCCTTTTTGGCTTTTTGAATTATTTATGTTTTGAGTTTCTAATCTAATGTATGAGAAACCATGCAGCATTTAAGCTCTTGTATTTAGCTTGTTTCACTAAGCAACATAGTTGTAAGGTACATCCATGTTCCTACAATGGACTCAAATTTCTTCTGTTTATGACTGAGTAGTGATCATATATATAGACAAATATGTTATATATATATATATATATCATATTTTGTTATTATATATCATATTTTGTCCACTCATACATTGATGAATATATAGACCACTTCCATTGTATATCTATTACAAGTTGGGCTGCTATAAACATGCCTAGGCACATTTCATATGTTTAACTCTTTCAGGAAAATACCTCGAATGGTAATATATGAATCTAATGGAATTTTTAATTTTAGTTTGAGGATTCTTCATACTGATTTTCATAGTGGTGGCACTTGTTTGCCCTCCTCAACAGTGCAGGAAGGTTCTTTTCTCAGCAGCTTCATAAGTATTTGTTATTATTTGATTTTCTGACACTAGCATTTCCTTTTGGAGTAAGATATAATCAGGTGTTGCTTGAGTTGGCAACTTTATTATTTTTTAAAATTTATTTGGTGCAGGATCTTGCTATGAAGCTCGGTGATTTTCCTATCTCAGTCTCCCCAGTGTTGTGATTACAGGCATATGCCACCACACCAACTTTCAGTGTAGAGCCAGGGATCTGGAGCCTGCATGGCATGTGGTACTGGGGATCAAACCTGTGTCTTTGCAGTTGCCAGACATGTGCTTAAACCACTGAGCTATCTCCCCAGCCTTGGCTGGCGACTCTTTAATGGCTAGTGATGTTGAGGATTTTTTCAAGTACTTCTCATTTGCCATTCTCATTTTTTTTTTTCTGACAACTGTTTAATCATTTAACTTGCCCATATCTTACTTTCAGGTACCTAGTGCTTTGGGTTTTTGATATATGCTACATGTTAGCCCTTTAACTGAGGAGTAGTGAGCAAAACTGTTCCTATTATTTCCTCTGGTGTTCAGAAGCTTTTTGATTTGATATATCATTTGTTAATTCTTTGTGTTAGTTCCCATGCAAATGGTTCTGTTCAGAAAGTTGGCTATGCCTATGACTTCAAGAGTTTTTATTTATTTTATTTTGCAAGAAAAAGGTACTTCTGTCTTAAATATCAAGAGCTTTGACTTGTTTTGATTTCTTTAGTGCATGGTGAAGAATATGGGTCTATATTCAAATTCCTGAAGATGAACACCCAATTTTCCCAGGACCACTTGTTGAAGAGGCTTCAGTATGTGTATATATTTTGGGTCCATTAAAAACAATGATCAAGTGTCTGAGTGTGTCTGGTGGTGTTTCCACATTTTATATTCCATGGAAACATGTTTTATTTTTGCTTTTATTTTCTATACTGTATCTTTGTCATCTACTTTGAGATCCAGGGCTATAATGACTCCTGCTTGGTCTTGTAACTTCAGGTTGCTTCTGCTATTTTGGTCTCTTCCTGTGTGTGTGTGTGTGTGTGTGTGTGTGTGTGTGTTTCTTTAATGAACA
>PVJA010003643.1:54045-93305 GCA_004027025.1 Myocastor coypus
TTTTTTTTTTTTTTTTTTTTTGTTGTCTTTTAGAGACAGGGTCTCACTATGCAGTTCAGGCTGGCCTTGAGTTCGCTTTTGTAGCCCAGGCTGGTCTCGAACTCGCACCGATCCTCCTATCTCAGCCTCCCAAGTGCTGGGATTACAGGCATGCACCACCACGCCCGGCTCTGTAGCTTTAATTTTTTGAGGTTTTTCATGTTCTTAGGGAGGTTAATTCCTAGATGTATAATTTTTTTCTTGATGCTATTGTTAGTGTTATTAGAACATTATTGATTTTTGTGTGCTGGTTGTGTACCCTTCTACTTCACTGAATTATTTGTTATTAGTTTCAGGAGTCTTCCGGTAGATTTCTGTGTGTTTTATGTACAGGATTATGTGCACTGTAAAATAGAGATATTTTTATTTCTTGCCCTACATGTACCCCTTTTATTGAATGAACTTATCTGAACATATACTCATAAGTGAAATAAAGCAGACCTACATGTGTAAATATCATGGTCTCCCTAGTGTAAGAACTCACAAGAAGATACTATGAATGGTAGAGGGTTATACTTTTTGTATGCTACATCACTTTGTGAATCAGGATGAGAAATTTTATATTAAAGGAAACCTGTGAAAAATTATTTCCTACAAGTTGATTAATCATTGTCTTCTGTATACTTTGCAAATTTCTGTCTTTGTAATGAAATATAAATCTAAAAAAAATAAAATGTTATTTAAAAAAGGAAATAGCATTTGGGCTGTTTCTAAGATTTAGCAATTGCAAACTGTGCTACTATGAACACAGCTATGCATATATCATACCGGTATGATGTTTTCAATTATTTTTCAATAATGTTAAGAAGACAGATGATTGGGTAAAATAAAACTTCTACCTACAGTAGCTACACCTGCATGCTACCACAAGAAGACTAGGGTTTCTTTATTCATATAACTCCACAAGCCTTTGCTATTGGTTAGTTTATTGATAATAGCCATTTTTATAGAGTAAGATGGAATCTCAGTCTTGATTTAATTTGCATCTCTTGAAGATTGAGTGTTCATGAACATTCTTAAATATATATATATATATATATATATATATATATATATATATATATATATATATATATATATCTGTTGTTTTGTTTTGTTTTCCTCTGAGAGGTGTCATTCATTTTAGATGCATTCTACTGGACTGGGTCTTCAAGTTGGCAATGTGATTATTTTGAGTTGTTTATACTTGTAAAATTACACTTTTGTTTCAGGAATTGTTGGCAAAACTTTTCCTGTACTGTGGCTCTCTTCCTTTGTTGCTGGTTTATTTTTTGTACCAAAACTTTTTGCTAAGGGGGCCAGTGAGATAGGTCAGCAGATTAAAGCACCTGCTTAGGCAAAATTAGGCAAGTGCAGGGACTGCAGTTGGATCTCTGGCACAATTTAAGCACTAGTACCAATCACAGGGAGGGCTGAGCTGGGCACACAATCTAGACTTGGTGGTGCAGACTTATAATCCCAGTGGTGGTGGGGAGGCTTACAACCGGAGGGCGTACCACTAGTTTGAGCTGCATAGTGAGACCCTGCAACAATCAACCTCACTCACACACACACACACACACACACACACACACACACACACACACACAAAGCTTTTTAATAAGATGAGAACCAAGTTGTTCATTCATTGTGATATGCTGTGTGGGATTAGGCTTTTGCTCGTAGTCTTTGCTATACCAATTTCTTCAAGAGAAGACTGAGTGTTTCACTTTTAATAGTTGGGTCTTTGATTCATTTTGATTTCAGTTTAACACATGATGAAAGATACGGCT
Source organism: Myocastor coypus (assembly GCA_004027025.1). Classification (NCBI taxonomy): domain Eukaryota; kingdom Metazoa; phylum Chordata; class Mammalia; order Rodentia; family Myocastoridae; genus Myocastor; species Myocastor coypus. The sequence continues at coordinate 55,857 of PVJA010003643.1, forward strand.
GACCTTCAAAGTATAGAAAGGTGGTTTTCTAGCACCATTTACTAAAGAAGATATCTTTCTTCTAGTGAATGTACTGGACTCCTTTATCAAAGATAAAGTGACCAAATGTGCTTGCAGTTGTTTTCCAATCTTCCAATATTTCCCACTCATCTTCATATCTTTTTTTTTGGTTTATTTATTTGTATTTGGCCAGTACTATGTTGCTTGTATCACAGTGACTTTGTGTTATAATTTCAAGACAGGAACTGTGGTACTTCTGGCTTTGACTTTGTTTCTCAGAATTGCTTGAGCTATTTTAGGTCTCTTTTTGTTCCACATGAATTTTAGAAGTATTTCCTGAATTTCTGTTATACTATTGATATTTTCATTGGGATTACATTAAATTTGTATAAAACTTTTTAAAGTAGTCTGGAAGCATCAGTATCTTCTCTAAATTGGTTCTTACTATCCAAGAACAAAGGGATATCTTTCCAGTTTCTGGTATCTTCTATGATCACCTTATTTTTCAATTTGAAACACTATTGTTTTCTTTAGACTGGTTCTTAGATCTTTCTTCTCTCTCTCTCTCTCTCTCTCTGTCTCTCTCTCTCTCTCTCTCTCTCTCTCTCTCTCTCTCTTTATTTAATTCTATTGTAAAAGGTGTTATTACCCAACTTTCCTCCCCAGTGAGTTTCACAATTATGTATGGGAATATTACTGATTTTGAGTGTTGCCTTTGTATGAACACGTGCTACTGAATTTTGATGTTACATATACAAACCTTTACATGGTGATTTTGAGGTTGTTCATACAGAATACAATGTTGTATACAAACAATAACCATTTAACGTCTTTTCTTACTGCTCTTATCATTTTTATATTTTCTTCACTGATTTCTCCAGCTATTGTTTTCAGAGCAGTATTGAATAAGATTTGTGATAGCAGACATCCTTGTCTTGCTCCTGATTTTAAAATGAAAGATTTTAGTCTTTGCTAATTTGTCATAGATGACATTTATCAGATTGAGAAAAAGACTGTCTACTCCAATTTCCCATATGTATATTTAACCAGAAATGGTTCTTGGAATTTGTCAAACATATTTGCTGCATTTGTTGAAAGGATCATATGATTTTTCCCATTAGCTCTGTTGCTATAGTGTGTTGAGTTAGCTGATTTGAGTGTTTTGAGCCATCCTTGCTTCCCTGGGATGAATTCCACTTGGTCATGATGTATAATATTTTCAACTGTTGCATTCTGTTTTCCAGCATTTTATTGAGGGTGAAGATTGGCCTGTCTTCTTCCTTTTTGATTTGGATTCTTCTCTTATCAAGGTAGTATTTGCTTCCAGAAATGAGTTTGGGATTATTATTTACATTTCACTTTCATTGAAGAGTTTGAAAAGTGGTGGTAGGTCTTCTCTAAACATATTACAAACTACAGTAGTGAATCTGTCAGGGCCTGGGCTTTCCTGTGTAGATAAATTTTATTTACATCTTCAGTTTCACTGACTAGTATAGTCTTATTTAGAAATTTTTTATCTTCTTGATTTAGTCTTAATAATTCATATTTGTCTAGATATTTATCCATTTGTTCTGATTTCCACAGTGTTAGAGTACAGGTTCTAAAAGTACACATTAAAGATTTTCTGTATTTCTGCACCCATAATTGATTGGATTTGGATGTTTGCTTTCCATTTGCCATAAAGTTGGCTAAAAGTTTGCTAATTGTCATTAATTATTCAAAAAATCAACTCATCATTCTTTGTGTTGCTTTATTGGTCTTCATTACATTAATTTCTATACTGATTTTAATAATTCCTTCCTACAAGCTTTTGATCAGACTTGCTCTTATTTTTTTTTAGAATCTTGAGGCTCAATATTAGATTATTTTTGCTAACTTGACTTTTCTGGTATGGAAATTCACTACTGTAAATTTCCATCATAGGAGTGCTTTCATTGTGTCCCATAAATTCTGGCATGTTGTATGGCATTATATTTTAATTATAGAAACTGTTTAATTTCATCTGTGACTCATTAGATTTTCTGGAAGTTGCCATTTAATTTCAGATGTTTGTGAAACACCTACTTCATAAGAACTTATTGCTTATTTATTTAAGCAGGTTTTATGAGGTATTACATGGTTTACTTTGGACTGTCTCACATGCAGCTGAGAATAATGTATATTCTGATGTTACATGAAACACTCTATAGACAATTACTAAGTCATTTTATTCAAAAATTTGAGTTTTTCTGCATCACTGCCTCCGCTTTAAAAGAAGAAAATGTAGATTAAAATATTCTAGCATGTAGACCCCAGATCTCAGAGAGCCTATATCTTTACTATTCACCATTCAACCATCTTCCTTAAGCTGTCTTCTCTGTTTCTTTTGATTGACTTTGGCCTGGAGATTTTGTCTGAAAATATGATAGCTATTCCTGTTTACTTTTGCTTTCATCTTATATGAAAAATATTTCTCATCCTTTAAATTTTAATGTATGGCCTTCTTTAAATATTAAATGTGCTCACATATGCAGTGTACATTTTTTCCTTATACTTCTGCTAATGTGTATCTCTTGGATAGATAATTGAGACCACTTACATTGTGAAAGACTACTGAAAGTCATTGCTTAGTTTCTGTGATTATGCTGTTTTTATGTTACTTAATCCTTTATTTTTCCTATTTGCTGAATACCATGCTTGCTGACTTTATTACAGTACAGACCCTTTGGTTTTAATGATTTCATTGTCTCTGTCTGGGAAATTCTTGAATATTTTTATTTTTCTTTTATTTTTATTTTTATTTATTTATTTATTTATTTATTTATTTATTTATTTTTATTTATTTATTTATTTTTTTGCGGGACCGAGGATTGAATTCAGGTCCTTGCGTTTGCCAGGCAAGTGCTTATTCTACTGAGCTATCTCCCCAGCCCCTTGAATATTTTTATAGTACCAGTTTGATACATATCAAATTCTCAAGGTTCCCTTTGTCATTTGAGGTGCAAATTGCTCTATCAATTTTGAAAGAGTTTTTCAGTATATATTAATGTTGGTTTTACTATTTAATTTGAAATCTACAGTAACTCTAAAAGATTTGCATTTATGAGTGATGTTTGTTTTCTATACAGGCCTTTAAAATTCTATTCTTATATTTGCCTTCTCATATTTTCATTATGGTATGTCATGAAGAAGTTCTTTTCTGATAATGAATCCTTCGTGTTCTGTATATCTCTTTAAAATGTATGTTGAGGCTCACTTGGAGAAGGACTCATCTCAGTGAGATCTCTGAAACTATATTCATTGAATCTTCTCGTAATTTCTTTTGGCAGAAACTCATAACATACAACAAATAGCACACAACCTGTGTCACAGAAAGTGACCAGGGCTGAGTGGAACTGCCCATTGGCCCTCCAGATCCTCACTCCAGGAAGTACCCAAACCCAGCATGTGAATGGAATCCCCTGCTGCTCCGCTGATACTCATTTGAGGCAGCATCCAGTCCTGTTGTGTGTGTGTGTGTGTGTGTGTGTGTGTGTGTGTGTGTGTGTGTGTAACTTCCTCCATCAAAGAGGCTGAGGGTGGAACCCATTGGCAGAGCTCCAAGCAGAGAAGCTAGAGGCAAGCCCCACACAACAAATCCAGGACTAGTACATTTTGCCAGAGTGGCACAGCAGGTTAAGCTTCAAGGTCTGCAGCAGGAAGAAGTGGAACATAGCTGCCAGACCCAACCCCCACCACACACACCTGGATGAGTTTGAACCTGGTAGGTCCAGACCTGGTGCTAAGGTAATAACTGAACTAAAACTCTACACCAAAGGTCTGAAAACAGTGCTACAAAAAGTGACAAAGAGAAGCAGTGAAATGCACTCCCAGACTCTGAGCCCACTCAGAACAAATGCAGGAGATAATAGCATAGAAGAGCTGAGCGTGGTGGCACACACCTGTAATCCCAGCACTTGGGAGGCTGAGGCAGGAGGATCAATGTGAGTTTGAGACCAGCGTGGGCTACAAAAGTGAGCTCAAGACCAGCCTGGACTGTATAGTGAGACCCTGCCTCAAAAAGGCAAAAAAAAAAAAAATAGCATAGAGGGGCTGGGGAGATAGCTCTGAGGCACAAGTGCCTGCCTGGCAAGTGCAAGGTCATGAGTTTGAACCCCGGTCCCACAAAAAAAAAAAAAAAATAGCATAGAAGAAATGGGAAATCACGCAATAAAATCTCTGAAATCATCATGTCTGAAGTAAAGGAACAATTGCAGAAAGTTATAAAGGAAATAATATAATAAATAATGTCTGAGATAAAAAATCATAACTATAATTGAAGAATTAGCAAGTGCTTCTAAAAAACACTGATAAAGTAGAGGAGAATGGAAAAATGATGGCATCCTTGAATGAGCAACATGGGGAAATATGGAATGCATGAAGCAGATTGAAAGTGATACATAGGAAATTAAAACCTCAATCACAACCTTGCAAATCCATTTGATTGAGGGTGAAAATAGTCCTTCAGACCTGTACAACACCATTGCAGCTAGTGAAAATGTAAGAAAAGATGTCTTAAAAACAGTTAGAATGCAGGAAAAAAATAATTCTGCATCTACAAGATGGTGCAAAATGAACAACGTAAGATCAATAGGCATCCATGAGAAAGAAGGCATCCATACAAATGATATAAAGAGAATATGGACAGAAGTAATAGTAGTACTTCCCAAATATGGGAAAACAACCTGACATTCGGGTAATAAAAGCATATAGAACTCCAAATAACATCAAGTCAATGAAAATCACACCCAGAAATATAGTAATCAAAATCCCAGAAATTCAGTACAGGAACAGTATACTAAAAGCCGCTAAAGAGAAGAAAGATCACATTTAAAGGAAACCACGTCAGAAAAACAGCAGACTTTTTTTTTTTTCACAAACCATCAAGTAAAGAAGAGCATGGAGCAAAATACTGCAAGTCGTGCAAGAAAACAAATTCCAACACAGACTGATATACCCTGCAAGACTTTCTTTCAAGTATAATGGAGAAGTAAAATACTTCCATGACAAAAATCAACTATAGAATTTCGTAACAACAAAGCCAACCCTGTACAAACTAGTAAAAGATATTCTAGAGAGGGTTGAAAATGACCACAATTCCATGAATGAGAACAGAAAGAATTCCTCAAATAGGGCAAACAAACATAGGAGAAAAAGAGGTATATAACACCAGATCAATAACATGTCAAACATAAGTCATTACACTTTCAGAATAACCTTCCAAGTACATGGACTTGATTTACTAAAATGAAGAAATAGAGGTGCTGCATTGAAACCCCAAGAAGTTCAAGTCCAACATCATTCCAAAAGGAGTAAAGTGAAGGCTCATACCATTTGCCTATATTGCCAACCCCAAGCATGAGAAGTGTATCCATGCCCTCATTGCCAAGGGTCATGCGCATTTCCAGCCAAAGGCCCAGGCTCAAGCCTCTGCTGCAGTCAGGACCCAGGCTCTAACTTCTGCTCCAGCCAAGGCCCATGCTCAGCCTCTGCTCCAGCCAAGGCTTCTAAAGGTGCCAAAGCCGCTAAGGATATCCATGTCCTCCATGGAGGCTTCATAGTAAAAGCCTATTATCTGCTGTTGTAAAATCAGCAGAACTGGTGTGATCCCTGGGGTGCCACTGTGTCCTCCTGTACTATTTCTACAAATAAACCTGAGGCAGGATAAGGAAAAAAAAAAAGAAATAGATGGGCAGAGTGGATTACGAAGCAAAATCCAACAATATGCTGTACAAGACTTCACTTATCAATTGATTGGTTTATCTTCCAAGTTTTGTCCAGCTGGTAAGTTCAATAGTTCTATAATTTGTTCCTTAGGAACACAATTGTTTTCATGAAACATAAATAATGGTTTGTCCTGGCTTTATGGCTGACTTAGAAATTAATTTTCTGCAAGATTAGAATTCAGTGTCGATGCTGCCGAAGTCTTTATCAGTTTGAATGTGGGGAAATTTGAGAAATCATATACTAAAATCAGAAAAGATATTCTATACAATGCATCTTAGTTTTGGAATACATCTATAAAATAAATATGTGTACATTGTTTTCAAATTCTGGAATTATTTTAAGGGAAAAGTCTTTTAAATCACATTCCCATGGTTAAATGATAAGTTCTTTTCTAATTATAGAGAAATATATAAGAAAACTAAGAATTTTTTGTAATAAATATCATTTTTTTGTGTTATTTTCTATATACTTTTCTAAAATAGGTTTCCTATTGATCATGTGGCCTTCAATTAGCTTCTTCATTTTGAAATATTTTTTGTATTAATTTTTTGGTGCAGACTTTGTTTATATAGCTTATACTGTTTTTAATGTGATAATATGTGATCTTGTATGTATTATTATTTTATTTTCAACATTGCTGGGCCCGAAATTTCCCACTTCTTGTTATTTGTTAAATCCTAAAATCCTATGAGTAGTTTTCAAACTCATGAAAGTTCTTGATCCTTCATTTGGTTTTTAATTCAGTGAGAGTATTTGATGTGTGTATATGTGACATGCATGACAATCTTTACTGCTCTTATGTCATCAATTGTATGAAAGCTATGAACATTTTTATTATGTAAAATCTCAAATAAAGTAAAAAATTAAAGATTTTTTAAATTGCAAAAAATAAAATAAAATGAAAAATATGTTGAATTCTCTCCCCATAGTATGACGGTTTTCTTCTATGACTTTTTGTAAACATATTTACAACACATTCATCTCATTGTTTAATTTTGACATAATTCAAACCAATTTGGGAGCAATCTTTGTATTATTCACAGCCATAGGTCCATTTCTTATGATTTTGTTTTTAAGTACTTTTGAGCATATGATCTCTTTTATCAACCCTGTCTTTCAGTTCTAACTCTTACTGTTCACATTGGTTGTGTCTGCCTATAGTTTCAATAGAAATTTTATGTCCTGGATTTTTCTTTGGGACTGAAGTTCTTTGCTAAACTGGTCTTTTATGTCTTCCTCATTTTCTTTTGATCAGCTTGCTTGGTACTTGTGTCTTCTTTGAGCTCCGTGATCATTTTATTTACTGTTTAATTTTTTTACCTTTGATCTCATCAAACAATTTAGTTTCATCTTTCATCACTTCATGTAACTCAGCCATTTGGCTCATGACTTAATCTCCACTGATGCCCTCTGAATGAGCTCTAGGGAGGGAAGTTAAAGGTTTTGGGAAGCATCTCTGGCCTTGTTTCCTCATGATGTGTGTGTGTGTGTGTGTGTGTGTGTGTGTGTGTGTGTGCACTTGAGACTGAGGATCACTTAGGATGGAAAGGCTCTGTTTGACGTTCTCTTTATTGCTGGCTTCTTAGTGATCTGACCTTAGTTTTGATTGCACTTTGATATTTCTATACCTCTTAATCGTGTTCCAATTAATAGGATCGTATCCGGCCACAATGTTGGAAGGAGAGAATTCCTATTAGTTATACCAGTGTAGACAAAGCTTGCACCATATCTTAATCATGAACTATATTATATAAGTACTAATGGATAAAGTGGATTGTGATGAGAGGCACAAGGTAAAAGGAAGACAGGATATAATGGGATAAATTCATAAGAAGAGTAGAAAAGAAATACCAATAGATGAAAAAGAGGCAGGATTTTGGACTCTGTGGCAGTTATTCTTATAGCCAGAGTAGAAGGCTGGTACTAAGGGGGCTAGAAAGAATATTTGTGAGAGTAGAGGGAGGGATGAAGATGGAAGGATGTTCAACTGGAGATTGAGGGAGACCAAGAAAATGTCAAAATTTATTAGTGTGTTGATAGCTTATGTTTGGATCCTCCATACTCAATTTTGTTAGTGCTTATGAAATGAAATAGTTAAATGAAAATACTGGTTACTTTTTATTCTCTACTACAAATAAAGAGACACCATTTTTTTTTTACTCTTAGAATGTGTTTTATTATTTAAATTTAACAAAGTTTATATTACATATTTTCATCATCAGATCAGTTTAGATTGATATAGATATATAAGACTGATCAAACAATTAAACAACAACAATTTCAATAAACATTACTTTTTTTTTTCTTTTCCTTTTCTTTTTTTAACAGTTGGCACATTGTATATTGCCCTCACAATAGTTCTACAGAGCACAGTGTGTGGGCATGACCCACCTTCCTATTGATGTTGCTAAGGAAAAAAAAAAAAAAAAAAAAAAAAAAGGAAAAGAAAATTCTTCTCTTTGGAGTAAGAGGAAGCAGATGCATACACAGTCAAATGCTCTGCAATTGCAGTGGGCCACAGTGAAGCTTGCAATGCGGGAGGCTATTGATCCAAGCCTCCTACAGCTCATCTCATCAATCTAGCTCTGTGTTTCATGCAGTGTAATTAAGCTTCTTTTTTGCTGGGTGATCAAGGGCAAGTTAAAGCAAGACCTGTTTCACAAAACATTCATTTTTTATACCTTCCAAGGTCAAATCCCCTCAGGATTAAGTTTGGGACCATATACAGTACTTTGTAGAACTGTTGTTAGAAGAGATACCACTTTTGTATATGCTCAATGAAAGAAAGGGAGATAAAAGAACAAGTGAAAAAAAGAGAAAGCAAAAGAAGAGAGGAGAGGAGAGAAGAAGAAAGGAGAAGAGAAGAGAAGAGGGGAGGGGAGGGGAGGGGAGGGGAGGGTTTATATTACAGCCTGAGTTCTGCTGGTGAGCACTTCCTCCCCATACCCACATGTGGAAAACTTTGACCTGCAATGAGGTGCCAGGCTCAAGTCTGGGCTTAGCTCACTCCTACACCCCCACAGCCCTGCTATATCCACAATTACTTCTCCTCCTCCTTACTTTCCAGTCCACTGTGGCCTGTCTTTAATGGCCATCTCCCAGGTGGATCCCTCCATGACTTACCTAATTATCTGCTTGAGAGTGGACGCTTATTGATGGATCAAGTTGATGGTAGAGCCACAGAGCCTACTTCCCAATTGAACTCTCATTCCGGACATGTGCACCTGAAGCTCTTTGCCTCTCACTTACCTGACCCTATACACCCTCTATTAAATACATTTTTAATAAAAGTTTAACTGTCTAACTGTGACCTCAGTGCAACCTCATGCCCTACGGCATTCAGTGGTACTCTTCAGGGATGACGGTGACTTCCATGTGGACACCTAGTGTTGGCCACTGAGGAGTGGAGATAATGACCCACGGAGACGGTTCTGATGTTTGGGAGGACTTGTTCAGGACCTTTAGAACTTGTCTGGTCTTCTTTCTCTCTTGGATCATGTTATTCACAGACTCTGCCCAATTGCATAGCCTTTGAGCCACATGTATCTCAGCACTCAGATGCAAATTCCTAGTATTTTCAGCTTCTTCCAGGGCGATCAAAGCCCCTTCAGACACCACTCACCAGATTTGAGTTTCTCTGATGGCCTGGCCTGCGGGCATCTCACTTGCTATAGTCCACTTCCCTGTGGGGAAAACAGAGAAGTTGGGCAATTTTTCCAGAGGCCTGGCTGCTACTGAGATACGGACTTATTCCTCCGGGGCACTAAATCCTCTCCCCAACTAATGTGTATGCTGAACCTCTGGTGCAGGTGATGCTCTGGTCCCAGTGTGGTCCAGCTTCTGTTGTAACCCCTGACCTCAGTACTATGTTTGGATCAGGTGAATTTCTCTTTTCATTAGCCATTCTGCATCTGGCTTTCCTTATCAATCAATTTAAGGGTACCTGAATTTTTTTTCAGTTTGTATCTTGGGAACCACTCTCTTCCTTTTGCCATTTAGTGAGCCATGATAGAACTGACTCCTCAACTCTGTTATTTAAACCTCTGCCTTTCACTGTAGACTTTGGATTAGTTCTAGCAATGGAGTTATCTTTCTGCCAGAATTTTCTACTCCTGTTTAAACCCCCAAACTTCCAGCCTAGAGCCAGACTCTGATACAGACTCCAGGGTTCTTTTGAGCGCTCTTGAAATTAAAAAAAAATAAGAAATTCGTCTCTAGAATTTGGGATGATTTTTCTGGAATGTAATCAGAAGCTTTTAAGTTAAGCTTAATTTTTCCCAGAAGTTTTTAAAGTGTACAGCTTACAAGAAATGTGTATATGTGTCTTAATAAACACATAAGTGAGAAGAACAAAAAATATAAACCTAATTGTAGTGCTAATAATGAAGGGAATCCTTTCAGACAAACTTCAACTTCATTATTGGCTTTAATTAGCAAGTAAGAGGACAAATAGAATACAGCAAATGTCCTCAGTCTTGACTTTATTAACACATTCCAGAAAGCACTTTACAGAATGATAGCCCTTTGGGGCAGTTACAGGCTTGGAGGTGAGCAATTGTAGTAGCTCAGAGTCAGCTGGCTTCAAGCACAGAGAAGGTACCAGAAATGACAGCTGTTTGGAAAGATGGCAATGGACCCTGTCTTATTCAGCACCTTTTCTAATGATGTGGAAGGAGAAGCACACAGTGTGTTAATTAAATTTGACAAGGATGCTGATTTGGTTAGCAGAGTGAGCCTGAAAATTTTAGAGGCATGCTGAGGAAACAGGAAGAAGAAAAACACAGTGAGGAAAAATATAAAGAGTGCATTCTGAGAAAAATATGTCATTAGAAAAATAGTAATACTAAAATAGGAACTAGGCCGCATCTACGAAAACAGAGAAGGAAAGGTCACTGTTGCTTCCCTTTCCCAAAAGGGAAAGGGGGGCAACACTTCATGCATCCCCTGAGGCTGAAACTGTACCACTGATAAGGACGCAGCAGGAGAATTATTAATATTATTCTTTAGTTTTTTTTCCCTGATATTAAATTGCCTGCATTTGATGGTGGTTTCTTCAAATGGCTCTTTGTCTTAGCTATAAACTTCGTTTTCATTGTAGCTTTTAACTCCTTACTTTACAGCTCCTTGTGCATTATTGTTCTTTTAAGCCATGCATTCTTTTTTTAATTTTTTAAAAAACAGTAAAAATTAGAATTAAAACAGAAAAAAATAGAAGTGTTACAGAATTTCACTGAAAGTAATATGAAATTCATACTATTTGTTGTCCGTTTTAATGTTGCCCTCCAAACAGTTATTCATATTAACAGATATATCCATATGCATTTAGAGGAAGAAAAATAAGAAAGAAATGTATAAGGAATTAAACAGAACAAAGTACAAACATTTTAATAGTTACATTTTTACTAATATTAATGAGAAAGAAATAGCAATGAGACAGTTTCACAACAGGTTAGTAGGACAGATATAATAATTAATACAATGCATATGTTGTCCTTACAGTGTAGACATGATATCTTGTCTAAACACTATTAGTACAAATCTTCCTTCTCACTGTACAAAGAAAAACTAGCTGTATATATAGTCCAATAGTCCATAATAGTAACGGGTTTTCAGTACAACTGGCAATATCAGAGGCTATTGACTTGAACCTTTTACAGCTCACCATATTAATATGGCTTTACTTTTTATACATCGTGGTTAGATTTTTCTGCCGGATGGCTAAAGACTAAAAGCATTGCGGGAAGAAGAGGTCAGAATCTACCACTATTTACATTCTTCGTATTAATAAAGTCAATGGTTCTGTGCTTCTTTTAAGATTTGTGGTTGTCATTGAAAAGGGATTAATTTCTAAATTATCAATTACATGAAAATAAGTGCACAAAATAATGAAAGTCTGGCATTTTTTTTCTCTCTCTCTTTTCCTATTCACCCTTCAAAGAATGTCTATCTTTAGATGACAAATGAAGTGGTTTTATTTTTCTGTTCTTTTTTTGCAACCTTACAATGTGTTCTCAGGGTTCATTAATCTGATTAGCCTATTAGAGTGTGACATTTGGTACCATGTCTAATATGGCCTGGTACTAATGTTAATGTTACTTTTTGTCAGGCACATTATCATGATCTCAATGGGTGAAGGATTCTCCACCTCTTTGTCAGTCCAACTCTGAAAATAAATCCAAGATAGTGAGACTGAGGGTCTAGGAAGTGGCTTCTCCTGAGCCACAACCTTGGTCACTGCACAAGTTGCAAGGCCCACGCAGGTGGTGGGAGACAGTAAATGGCTTAAAGTGACCATATTCTCTTCTTCTGCCTCATGAAATGTACCATCAGCTGTCTACTGGGGTGGCTAGTGTCCAGTCATTTCTATAACTCTAAATGTATGGATTTATCTTCATTGGATGTTCAGAGTAGCTTGAGAAAAGATATTTGAGACCTTTACACAATCATAGTAGACCTTTGTGTACTAGCCAATGGATGTTTATTACTAGCTCAACCCAACATCTACCCTCAGCACCACAGATGAGAACCTAAGGAGTGCTCAACAGTGTATTAGATATTGCCCCAAATTCTTTTTTTTTTTTTGTCTTTTTTGAGACAGGGTCTCACTGTGCAGTTTAGGCTGGCCTTGAGCTCACTTTTGTAGCCCAGGCTGGTCTCGAACTTGCACCAATCCTCCTGCCTCAGCCTCCTGAGTGCTTTCTGTGTCATCCTAAACTCCACTTGTGTACGAGAAAAATAAGTACCATAGAATGTCTGAGTTAAAAACAAACAAACATCATGAAGTTAGTGTTTGGTTTGTTCACTTAGCATACATGTTTTAATTTTACAATGGTTTGATCTTCAAGTACACTTTTAGTTTGTTGACATCCTCCATTGTCTCATCTGCTTAACGGGCACAGTCATTCCTTACTAGAGAAAGTTCTTCTTGTATGTACTTAGCACAGGGTGTATAGGGCTTTCCTACATAGATCAGACATGTAATGATTTTCCTGTTTTCAGCCTCTCAAACTCTGGGATTACAGGCACATGCCACCATGCCCAATCTCAACCCTCCTCTCAGAGTGCCCTGGGGGTGGGACCGGCACAGCATGCTGGGGATCAAGTTCTTTTGAGGATTATGTGAAGTGCTGTTCTAACACTCCTTGGTGTAGAAGGGTCTTTTTACTGAAATCTACTGGAATGCTGTCAGCTGTCACTTTTTGTTAGACCCAGTCACATTTGTAAAAGGGAAATAAAGTTGATACCATCTTCTTGTTACATGTCTACTTAGGAGTTTTGGTGAGAATTTATAAATTGTGGAAGAAAATGAGATTTAGAGAATGCATGGCTTCATTGTAGAAGTCTCAAGAGATCCATTATTTTTGTTGGTTAAAGGTGATTTTGCTGTATTTCTGCAGGTTACTTCTTCTACTTGGTTTTTAACTGGAATAAGGTAAAGAATAAATCGAAGAATATTTTTGAAACTCTCTAATACTTTCACACTTGCATTACAGTTGAACATCACAATGATTCCCTTAACTGTTTAAGATTGTTATGGCCAAACTTTTCTTGCAAAAGAGGAATTAGTAAATATTGGAGGCCTTACTGGCCTTGTGATCTCATTGTCACTGCTGTACTCTGCGGTTAGGGTGAAAAGTGAGCCAGTGAGTATATGACAAGGAAACGTCACCCTCAGAAGTGGGTGGCAGGCTTGGTTTGTGCAGTGGACTTCCCCATGTGGACACCATTTCTAAGATAGATCTGAAGCGATGGTGTTCTGCAAGCATCCAATGCCACTGGGTACAAATGGGAAGTGATCAGCCTCTTCCCTGTGCTCGGAACTCCAAGGATAAAGAACTCCAAATAGAGACCTCGCTGGTAAGCTGTCAAAATTATTTCAAGAGTGTAGATAATTGGGAAAATTTAGTAACTTACACAACCAAAAGTCTGGTTTGATGTGGTCAGTGCTTGTGTGGAATCATATTACCCGGGCTGTCATCTCAGCCCCCTTTCCAGTGTCCTGCAGACAAACCCTGCATGTGACCTTGCAGTCAGCAAATCATCACCACCAGCTGATTCTGCCAGATATTTTGTTCCTCTTTTAACAAAAAAAATCCCACTTTGGGGGGCATGGGAATTTGTAGAACAAAGCAGTGGGAATGATTAAAGCTCTGGAAAATAAGACTTGTGAAGAGTGCTCATGGTAATTATAGTTATTCAACATAAAAAGCAAAAACAAAGCCTTGAAATATCCAGAGTGATTATATGGGTCTGATGCCTTCTGAGACCCTTTCTCGAGTAACCCCCATCTCCTCTCCTACCTCATTTTATTTTTTGAGTTTGTTTCTACGAAGGAATCTACTAAGTTTCATGAGGTAAGGGCCATTCAAGGAACTAAAGAAAATGGCTTGTGACTTCAGAAATACCATATCAGTAATAATTTAGAGGAGAAATGATTTACCCTATACATTCAGAAACTAAGTCACATAGGTGTTACACTGCTAATCAAAAACATGTTACTTGTTGACAGAGTTTGAACTGGACATTCAAAACCCCAGCTCCTAAACTCATAACCTCTGTGATATAACTTAGGGACATTCCAGATTTTTGTATTATATAGTGATGTCCAACTTAGAGTTCTCTGTATCTGATATTTTCTTCATTCTCCCCCACTGCTCCTGTGGGCCAGGTGACTTTGTGTGCTGGATTTTAATTGCTATTTGACCACTGACCAGCTTTATAGGTCACTATTTAACCTCTCTGAACTTCCATTTCCTTTATGAACACAATTCTAGCCTTTTTACGGGAAAGAGAAACAGCAAGCCACAGAAACTAGAAAGTATCATCTAAACTATGATTATTGTTCTTTTATAGGAAATTCTGAGACACAGAAATGTGGTAACTGTCCAAACTGGAAAAGGTAGTGTAACATAGACCAGCGTCTAGCTCCCCATCTTCCTTACTGTGTGTGCTCTTTCCACTCTAAATAAATTGTTTGCTTCCTGTGAGCATGCCAGTGACAGGTAAATGCAGACAGCAGGGCGATGTTCTATAGATTGTTGTATATAAAATGTCCTTGATCTCATTTCCATATTCCTTAACTCTTGCCAATACCTGCCTCATATTAATTCTATTCACCTTTATCCCATTTATTGAAAGTAGGCAGGAAGAAAGGGAGACAAAAGCGTCTGTTACATAGCATGCAGTTATCTAGGTAAATCTGCGAGTCTTATTACTGGCACCAATACCAAAACCAGGAACTCTTGGGGCCCACATCACCCAGAAGTTTCTAGTTCCCATAATGTAGAACACTGGTCAGCAGTCTCACCAATCTACTTTTGCCTTTCTATTTCCGTTAGGAAATAGCAAAGATGCAAAGAGCACATTCAGAGGATAGTTCAAGGGCCATGAACTATACCTGGGGCATGCTGGAGAGGTAATGTGAAGGATTCGGTCACACAAGACGGAAAAGTAATTACAGCTTTGTCATTAGCCACACAGTATGAGGCATAACCTGTGTCTCTGTGCAAGAAGCGTAAACACTTCCTGGATCATTTGAGAGGTTAACTGAGATGACATCTATAAAATGCCAGATAAATAACAAATATGGAAGCAACTGATGCCATACTTACTATGCACA
This sequence comes from Myocastor coypus, assembly GCA_004027025.1. Lineage (NCBI taxonomy): Eukaryota > Metazoa > Chordata > Mammalia > Rodentia > Myocastoridae > Myocastor > Myocastor coypus. Next base: position 71,221 of record PVJA010003643.1, read on the forward strand.
TCTCTCCAATGGATCATATGAACAACAAATGTGGCACAAACCTTTATGAACTAGATTAGCTTCATTCTTCTTTCACAGTTGAAGAAACAAGTCATAAAATATTGGAGAATCTTTGAACGTAACAGTTTGGAAATTTTTGAGCCAACATTTTAATCTAGATAGGGTGAATCAAAATCCTTGCTTTTAATTAGTTTTTTTTTTTTGAGACTTAATGGACAGTTAGCTAAGTTTCCATAAAGTGTATAAATAATAGAAAAATAGGCAGAGCAGTGGTGCAACATGGCTATAACCCCAGCACTTTGGGAGACTGAGGCAGTAGGATCCCAAGTTAGAATGTCATCTAGACAACTTAGTGAGACTCTATAAACAAACCAACAGGACTGATAGTGTAGATCAATAGTAGTGCACCTCTGGGTTTGTCCCATGGTACTGCAATATTAGAGTACCCAGGATGATAAGCTTTCACATCTACACTCTCCTGTGAAGCCATCATCATCAAACTGAAAAGTTTGCTTGCGTCCTTTGGTCACCCCTTGCATCTGCATGTCTGTTCTTGCGCATGCATCCCCAGGCTACGGTCAGTCTGCTTTCTGACTATATAAAATGATTTGCATTTGCTAGAATTTTATGGAAATGGGTCATAGAGCCTGTGCCTTTCCTCATCTTCCTCCCTGCATCTAGCATCGTTACTTTAGGATTCATTTATCTTGCTACATCCAGTAGTTCATTCTCTATTGTTGATCAACAGTTCATCATGTAGACTCAAGCAAGGTTTGTTTATCCATTAACCTATTGAAGGATAGCTAGGTATTTCGAATTGCAGGCTACTATAAATATGGTTACATTTAGTTATAATTATTTATGTGGCCATTTTTGTTCTGCTTCTAAATCACAAAACATCATATGACTCACTGTGACCGAAGCTGGCTCAGAAGGCCATAGGAGAACTAAAATCTGGTCTTCTGGCATGAGACTCTTTCCTTGAAATTGTACACTTCCAGAGCAAGTTCTGCAGTTACATACTTTTTCTTCTTTCATGGAGTAAAGCTGAAGAATGAACCCCTTGTATCCCTTTACTCACATATGGAAACTTTTCTGGAGTAGGAAAGAAAGCAACTGGTCAAAGGTGCTGGGTTACTGGGATTTGGTTTCCTGGAAAACAGAGTCCTACGTCCTTGTCAAGTGCCATTATTGGTGATGAATGACTGGCTCCAGCCACATTATCTGCCAGAAGTTGATGCCAAAGCTCCAGTGACTCTGGTAGGAAATGAGATCCCCCGATGTTTCCAGAGTTAGTGAGACAATTAATCTGATTTACATCCATTGCTCTCAGAGAACTAAAATTTCATCTGCTGTGTTTAAGCAAGCATTTGACATGAAACCACACTACTTTAAGTGAAAACCATCAGTCAAGGTGTTTATAAAACACGCAGTGACTAACAAGGATGGAAAGCCAGAAGAACCTGGAAATCACAGATGATGGCAAGGCAGGAGAACAGAAGCACTAGACAGAACTGCAGAAACGTGGAACAAAGAAATGGATCACTTAGGTTAAACCTCTGCCTGTCAAAGAACGCAGGGACATGATAAGTTTCTAAGACTGAAGTGATAAAGTAAAAAGTCCAGATGGCAGCAAGACACACGAGGTTGCTTCTCGAAGCCGGAATTGAAATATTCTTAAAGATTGAAAGAAAAAACAAACAAACAAACAAAAAACCAGAGTTCTTATGACAATTTGTCATTTATTTGAGTTTTCCTCTCCAGTAGGATTTGCAGACAATAACATGACACAAATAAGATGGCCACGAAGTCTTAAGGGCTGAACAGACTATTAACTATGGCTACAACACTTGTGTCTCAGAGAAGGAATGTGGCAGTGCACCCCGCATAGAATTTGCCCACCACCAAGCTGCCATTGCACTTCTGGGGAGGAGCTCAGGGGTACTAGGATGGCATTTCTTATTGCTAGGCCCCAATGGTTTCACCGGACCTGGAGACATTCTTTTCAACATTTCTGGCAATGGAACACCCATCTCTGACAAAACAAAGCAAGCAAGAGGGTTATAAATAAAGGACCATTTGGTAGTGAAAAATATAATTAAGATTAACATACAGCTACTTTCTCTTAGATCAATGAGAAGAAAGATTTGTACTAATGGTGTTTAGACAAGATAGCATGTCTGCATCTTGTTCTCTGAATAACTACTATGAAGACAACAATATGCAATGTATTAATTATTTTAACTGTCCACCTAACCTGTTTTGAAACTGTCTCATTGCTATTTCTTTCTCATTAAAATTAACAACAAAGAAAGGAATTTTTCAGAAGTGATAGGCTATTGAGTGACCCTGAATTCTGATTCTTAAGGCACCATTAGCCACTTTCTTTGATTATAACTTCAGGTGCCAAATCAATTTGTATAAGAGAATCTGCATAGTTCTTGACAGTGATGAGCCATTCTGAATACATCTGATTGTTTAAATATGGTTGCGACTGGTGACACTGAAAGGGATGGAGATTTCAATACCTGCATACAGTTATCACTAGCAAATGAAAGTCATGGTGGCTCTAAATTACATTCATGTCCTTCCATATAACCTCGAATGGCTCTAGTTCTACAATCTCCTCTACTTTAACAAACTTTTGTGGAGATCTTGCCTCGTACAGAGATGGAAGGCACTGACTTAGGTACAAGATCCAGAAATAAGTTCAGCATTGGGTATCCCGTGAGTTAAAGTACTAGTAAGAGGCAAGATTCAGTTCAAATGAAAGTATTTCATTACAGACATGACTCACATAGAATCTGTCAGCCTACCAGGGGCAGAAATGGATGGCAAGGTGTCCTAAGACACAGCACAGCTGGGTGAACTGGCAGGAGCTGGGTATGAAAGGAAAGCGCATTGTCCATAGCTTTTGAGAATTAAAGGAAGCAAAGCAAGGTTATCACAGGCTCTCCTCCCTCCCTCCAGTCTCTTCTTTCACCTTATAGTTTCCTGCTGCTGCTTCCCATTGTGTAAACCCAACCTGAAGCTTTTCATAGGAGTCTTCAGGAGTCAGCTTCCTGGGGCACAGAGCAGAAAGAGAAAGAAGAATTGTACCCACTATGTGGGGAAGTGGGTTAAACTGAGAAAAACCAGGACAGTCTGCTTTCATCTATTTTTCATTTTAGTTCAGTGAGGAAATATTTATCCTGAAAAGGAGGCAGAGAAAATGTCCAATCAGATACTAGATTGTTGCCAGGTGGTCTCAAATTACTCAAGCTTGGTAACTTCCTTAAGCAACGCATCTACTTGCAACTTAACTTGCAATAATTGTCACTTCTGGGCTTCTTTATTCAAGGTAGGAGAAGGAGTTGAAAGGCAAAATTAAATAATGAAAAATTCGTAGTACTATAGTTCATACTTCCATAGATGGTCACAAGAACTAATTAATAATCATAATGTTTTCTTCCATTTCCATTCTTTATCCTGGTATTTCATGAAAATCTCTGTCTTGGTAAAGTGACGTATAACTTTAGTATTGAGAGATTTTATTTGTATCATTAGTTATTTAGTATCAGTTAAATTGCCACAGTTTTGCGCTTATCATTGGGCTTAAGGGTGCAAAGGAAGAGCCAAAGGGGTGGTCTGGGGTTCAGCCCAGACCCACTTGCAACTGAGAAGTTATTGTTAAGGTCTTCTTATTCTTCATAAAAGCTGAAGCTATCCGAGAGCAAGCATAAGAGATTTGGTCAGCCACTGCTAACTTCTGGGACAAAGTATATGCCTAAGAGAAAGGAGAATGGATAATATAACACAACAGATGATCTCTAGGTTGAGATAATGCTGCTCCAGGTCATACATCTGCAAGGGAAGAGCCTCACATGAGATCTGGTCTGCAAAGTCCAAGATTTGATAGAGGCAGAAAGAAGTACGGTTCCAGGCAAGGACCCAAGGGTTCAGTGACCATGGATCCTTCATAGCCACCTAGCCACTTCCCACCTATTCAGAAAGCATTGCTTATCACATTGTTACCATCACTGAAAACAATAAATTATAAAATAATGGCTCTCTTTTTCACACAACTGTTGTAATACTCTATGCTGAATTCTTCAACAGTTGTAATTCCCATATACTAATTGCTCAGCACTTCCAAAACCTTTTATATTCAATCTGTAAATTAATTTTCCAAGTAAATCTATAAGTAGAATATGCATTTTTGAGATAAAGAGGGAGGCCTTGGATACATAGAGAAATGAAATAGGCTTGCCCTAAAAGGGGAAGTGAGTAAAATGCTAAGAAAAGTTTCAAATCTTTCATGTGAAAAATCTGTGCTCTTAACACTTGCTTTATCCTCTTTTTCTGATGGCTATCCTAGCGTTTTATCACTGTGACAAAAATCCCTGGAAAAGCAACTTAGATGAGATTAATTTTGAGTCATGATTTCAGTCCACGTATAGCTGGCTCCATTGTGTCTAGGCCTGTACAAGGCAAAGTCATGGCAAAAGAGTGTGGCTGGAGAAAGCTGCAGCTAGGAAGCAGATGGAGGGTGGAGAAGGGGAAAGGGGAGAGAGAAGGAAGGAGGGAGAGAGAGAGAGAAGGAAGAGGGAGAGAGGGAGAGAGGGAGGGAAGGAGGGAGAGAGAGAGGGAGGGAGTGAGTGAGGAGGGTAGGGAGGGATCAAGGATACCTGTGCTGGAAGAGTTGTGCTGGAGGAATTTCACTAGCTGCTTTCCTTCCATCTGTCATCCCTGCATATTTGTTAATGTCACCTACACTAAGGAAACACACTTACAGACTTACCTAGAGGTGTGTCTCACTAAGCTCCTGGATGTATTTTTAGTCCAATCAAATTGACAAAATTAATCATCCTATTGCTTAAGGAAACAGTAGAAAGAGTTGTAATAACTTTCCTAAATTATGCTTGTAGAGCAAGAGTACCTACTGGGGATGGAATTCAGCCCTGTCTCTTCCCCAAAGCCATGAGCTTTCTGTTCCAATGATAGCAGCTGACACTACAGCAAATTCATAGGAAGGGGGAGCTAAGGAGCAGGAACTGCCAGCCAGGACCCAAATGGCCAGCACAAAGTGTTACCTAGGAAGGACTTCCTGGGGAGTGATGGTTCATCCAGTCCAAACAGGGAGAATGGAGACTCAAGGCAGATCCAGCAGCAATGAATGGGAGGGGAGGGGGGATGCAAGGCTTTGCACCCAGCTGCTGATCACATTTTATCTGTCATAAGCATAGCTTTTCTCTGTTTCTAAATGCAGTGGCAGAAATTTTTCAAAAGAAAATTCTTGAAAAAATACAAAATCAATCTCATTTTAATTTGTGCCTTTGCCTCCACCTTGCCACATACACTCAAGGAGAAATAGAGCAATGCGGTTCTTGTTGGTGAGTTGCCATGGAGACAGTGCCCATGTGACCTCCAGTCATGACTCACCACTGCAGGAGCCTCCAAACTTAATTATTTATTAATAGGTTTTTACCAAGGCCATCTCCGGAGGTGGAACATCTCGCTTTTAAGGTTGGGGCACTGGTGAGAAACAGAGGCAGAAAACACTCTGCAATTACAAAGAATTAATTAGAACTTCTGTAAACACACTGACTAACATGTCTTAGGGTAAACTGTGGTGCGATTTGAGGGCACTTAGGCGTCTGGGGAAAGAAGGAAAACGAACTTCAATAATTGTTTCTCCTATGACACTTAAGTGTGCTCTGCACAGTTGCCTCCATAAACTACTTGCCCTACATAGGTTAGTGAGATCTAAATTTGAGAAGAAAAAATATAGAATTCACTTAAATTTAGTACATGTATGACATACGTGTCAAAAATATATTTGACAACTGTAGTTATATAGAGTGTATACGTATATGTATACACTTATGATTTCAATATTTGTACACCTCTGCAAGTGTAGCATAATCAGCTTGACCTTGATAAACTAATTAATTAATAATAAGGTACTTAGAAATAATATAAGTGGTGTTAGAGCTGTATCTTGCTGAGAAACATGGCTCCTATTTATGTGACTACATGTACATTTGTCTTTATGTTTAAATCTTATGGATGAAAGTTGCATGAGAAACGTAGGAAAGTGATTGATTAACTTGCTAACTAGTTGATTCTTTTTATTCTTTTATCCATGCAGCTAGAGAGCTCCTTTCTCATTCTTTTGTACTGAATGGGAATCAAATACTGCTTTAAATATTACCTAATATTTGACTGAAGGATAATGAGATACATGAGGTAGGAACACAGGTCACTAAATTCATGGTTAATGATTTTTAACTATCACAAATGGTACATACACACAAAGTCAAATAAATGAATTTCACATTGAAAACACAGAATGAGTAGTGATGCATTCTGTGTGAAATTCAATGAGTTGCCCACTGATACTCTTCCAACCCTAAAATATCTATAAAATGATGTAGAACAGTCAATGACTTTTGCTGTTGGACTGTGTCAATATCACACAAAAATTTACCTTACTTCCATTGTTTATATGTATTACCTCTAATTCCTGAAATACTACAAGCTAAGTAAGATTAATCAATTTTTAAGTGATGAATTCAACCCTGAAAATATTAGTGAACAGGTACAATATTCCAGGGATGCTTAGAAAAGTTAGGGAAAAATCGTTGTCCTCAATGTAAAAGCTCACTGTTGTTGAGATGTGTGCTGTGATTCCCTCTAGTCCCAATTCTGTTTTCACAGTTAAGGAAATTAAGACTCTGAAATTTGAGAAAATCAGATATTCATTTCTGATCAAAAGATACTAATGAACCAGGAATAGTTTGATCAAAAACCTTATCTAAAATTTATAACCCTCATCATAATTAACAGTAAGCCTTTAAAATAATTCTCATTGAAGTTAGGAATGTTACAAAGATTCATGCAATAGCAACTACTGTTTAATACCAATCTGATATTTTTGGTCATGAAAATAAGAAAGGAGGGAAATTAAACTTATAAGAGGATAAGAGAGAGAAAAGTTCATAATTTATTTCCTGGTAAGACCAAATGAAACAATCAAAAACTCTAATGGAACAAATATTAGAGTTTAGAATATTGGCTGGTTTTAAAATGCACATTAAAATGTAACAGCTAAGCAAAATATAAAGTATCTAGAAAAGACAACTCAATTTTGGAAAATGACAATAAATTTAATGGACTCAAATTTTCTTGTTTGAATATTTTCACGGGATTAGTAAATGGGTACTGCCATATGGGATAGACATACAGATTATAACAATAGGATTGGTAGCTCAGAAATGAGCTCTTCTACAGTTATTTGGACCCAGTTCTGGTATAATGAAGTGGGGGAAAGAGCAAACTTTATAACAAAAGATGAGGAAAGAATGAATTATTTAACACAAATAAATGAAACTGGACACCTTTATTGTTATATATATATATATATATATATATATATATATATATATATATGATTAAAGTGGATCATTGACCCAGAAAAACCTCAAAGCTTTTAGAAGAAAGTGGTATAAACCTTCTTGAATTCAGATTAGGAAAATATTTCTCAGATATGACACTAAAACACAGGAACAAAAGAATAATTAGATCGCTGCATTTTGTAAACAATACTGTGTTGCAAATGATAGTCTGAAGATAATGAACAACAGTCCACAAGATGAGGGAAAATATTTGCAAACCATATGTCTAATGAGGGATTGGTATCCAGAATGTATAAAAACTTACAACCCTGCAACAGAAAAGGGAAACAACTCCATTTTTAATGTGCAAAAGATTTTGAATAGATAGTTCTCTAGAAATGCTAAACAAATGTCCAAAATCATATGAGAAGATGTTTAACATAATTAAGCATTAGGGAAATGGAAATTCAAACCACAGTGAGATATCATTCCATCCTAAACAAGATGAAATAGCAAAGGAGAACTGGACCCTTATGTACTGCTAATGAGAATGTAAAGTGATACAGCCAATTGTTGTTATTATTATTATTATTATTATTATTATTATTATTATTATTATTATTGTGATACCAGGGGTCAAACTCAGGACCTTACACTTGCGAGGTAAGCACATATTCCACTGAGTTGTCTTCCTGGGTCCCTCTGCAGCCACTTTAAAAGGTACTTGACAGTTCCTCAGTGTGTCAGATATAGTCATCACATGATCCAGCAATTCTGCTTCCAGTCATGTTAAGCCATAAAAGTGAAAACATATATAAAATGAAATGGTGCACATCTATATTCCTTTTCTAATTTTTTCTTGTGGTACCAGGGATGAAATTTAAGACTTTGCACTTCCCAGGCAGGTGCATCTGCCACAGAGCTGTATCCCCAGCACCTTACATCAATATTCCTTACAGTATTACTTACAAGAATTAAAATTTGAAGGAGTCCCCAATTTCCATTGGTTGATTAATGAATAAGTCAATGTAGTACACCCATAAAATGGAATACTACTTGACAATGAGAAGGAAAGTAGCACTGATACTAGGTACAACATAGATGAACCTTGAAAAATGGCATACAGTAGGAAGGAACCGAGAACAGAAGATCAGAGTTGTATCATCTATCATTTCATTTTATTTGTTTATTTATTTACTTATTTATATTTTATGGCTTGCTCAGCCTGCCCTGTGGGGTGGGGCTGGCACAGCATGTGGTGCCAGGGATCCAACCGTGGTCCCTGTGGTTGCCTAAGCTTGCCAAAGTAGGCACTTTAGACCACTGAGGCATCTCTCCAGTCCCGTATCATTGTATAAAATATCTGCAAGAGGCATATAATACCAACAAAGAGTACATTAGTGATTTGCATAGGGTGGGGACTGATGGGGAATGGTTAGTAATGGGTATATGATGTTCTTTTAGGGTGTCACAATCTGTGTATAGCTGTCCCCCCAAAGTCTCATACTGTCATTGGGGTGGCCTCCTGAGTTTGTAATTAGCTCATGATCCAATATAGGGATTACTGATGTGAGTACTACCCCTGTAATGGGATGGATAATATGCAACAAAATGCAAGAAGGGGAAAGAGGCTTGGTAGCAACTGCAGCCACTGCTCCTCTTTTGCTCTTTCCTGTTTTCTGCCACCATGGACTACTGCACTCTGCCATGTGGTACTCTGCATTGGAGCCTGCCAGTATGGACTGAAACCAGTCAGTGTCAGATATTTTGTCCTATCAATGAAAGCAAGGTAACTGAGACACAGGGTGAGTAAAAGGTTGCAAATTTCAATAGTGCTGTGGTTATGCAATTTCATGAAGATATTAAACAGTTGAACTGCATAACTTGTACTATATGTGAGTTTTATTACAATCACAAGTATATTAAGAAGCAACAGTTGATGTACATTTGCATACATACAACAATGTGAAGGTCTAACAAAAAAATTTAATCAAAGGTAGACCACAGAGGGGACACCCACTCTGGATACCCCTCCTGTCCCTCTCTTGGACAGGAGCTTTCTTTTCCTCAATAAATATGTTCTGCTCATTAAAAAAATAATAAATAAAGGTAGTATCTATTTGTTACTTTCTTTCCTATAATCAAAATTTTAGGGCCAGGGATATAGTTCAGTGGCATATGTGCCTGCCCGGCAAGTGCAACGTCCTGGGTTCATTCTGGTACAAAGAAAAAAAAAGTGAGAAAAACATTTCAAGAACCTCTTTTACACCACATAGTTAAAGAAAACAAAGAAACCTGCTCCGTATCACTAGCCATTCATGAAATACAAATTAAAACAACACCAAGATACCATGTAACTCCAGAAAGAATGGCTATTATAAAGAAATCAACCAACAACAAATGTTGGAGAAGCTTCGGAATAAAAGGAATACTTCTCCACTGTTGGTGAGAATGCAGACTGTTGCAACCATTATGGAAAGCAGTGTGGAGACGCCTTAAAAACCTAGGACTGGAAATCCCATTCAATCCAGCTATTCCCCTACTTAGAATTTTTCCCAGAAGAACTGAAAACATCATATCATAGTGATGTCTGTGTACCTACGTTTATAGTAGCACAATTTGAAACATCAAAATCTTGGAAACAAACAAAATGTCCAATGCCTGAAGAATGAGTGAAAAAGATGTGATGTTTTTACAGTCTTTATACTCAGCTATAAAGAATGATAAACTGGAAGAATTCATATATAAGTGGATGTATTTTGAACATACGCTCATAAGTGAAGTAAACCATACCTACATGTGTAAATACCCTATGGTCTGCCTAACATAAGAACTTAGAAGAAATAAAAATGTAGAGGTATAATATAGTTAAATTGAAAGCAAGAATTGAAGGATCAAACGTTGAAGAGAGAGCTAGAAGAAAAAATGGGAAACATGGTAGGGGCAAAACCATGCATTTATATACAAAACATGGCGAAGTCAATGGTCCTAAAAACTCAAGAAGGTTTTTGAAACTAGCAGGTAATTGGTAGAATTTGCACGCTGGCTAACTACATGTACTGATATTTGTGAACTAAGTAAAATACACTTAGGATAGCAATATATAATACTAAAACCATGCTTGGAATGTCTATCACTCTGGCCTTCTAATTAGGCATTACGTTGATGTCATGTAAATTATTACTATACTCGCTTGAGTAATTGTTTGTTTAAATATGAAAAAAGAAAGAAAGGAAGGAAGGAAGAAAAGAAAGTGAAAGAAAGAAAGAAAGAAAGAAAGAAAGAAAGAAAGAAAGAAGAAAAGTAATAAAAGAATATGAGACAAGGAAAAAGGGTCATGGAAGGGTAATGCTACAATTTGTTAATGGTTAAGTTCCTAAATCTCTGCATAACAGTGCTCAATTGTTTTTTTTTTTTTTTTCACATTCTGTAGCGATTTAAAGCTTCGAATATCAACAATTGATGGAAAATACCTGTTTTATGGTATGTCTAAGACATTTGGTACTCAGAAAGACAATGATGTTATGCTCAAGTGACTATGTTATAGAGAATAATGTCATTAAGCTTCTCTTCTGGAGGGTTAACAACTTAAGTTGGAAAAAGAAATAATTAGAGGAAAAAAGGAGTTAGAAGAAGAGCTAATATTTTCGCTCTAGCTCTTTAAGATCAGTGAGGACATAGGACATAAAAGAACCTGTATTGCGATGGTCTATAACTCAGTGGAGTCCCAGATTTCCTGTTAAAGCAGATAATGGGGTAGCAGAGGAAAGTGATTGATGATGTACAGTGTGCCTAAGGAGAATCACCTAGTGAGAAAACTTTTCTGAGGCTTTCACAGAGCAAATTGTTCAAGCAATGGCTGTGATTCATCCAGATGGCTGACACTGACAAAAATTCTGCCAGCCATAGTACATGACTTCAGGGTGAATCCTGAGGGCACCTGACTGACCTTGTCAGATACAAAAGTTACAGGTATTTGTAATAGAGGTCTTGCTTTATCTTGGTCTTAACCATAGAGCAGAAAAGTCTAACCATGAGGTGTATAACGGAAAGCCATATTAATATGCTAAATTGTAAAGGCTCAAGTCAACAGTTTGAGATGATTCTAGATGAGCTGATAATCCACTATTGCTATGGACTATTAAACTGTATACACAACTAATTTCTCTGCCATTATTCTAATGAGTTTTCCTTTAAATGTGATCTCTTTCTTTTCTTTAGTGGCTTTTATACTGTTCATGTGCTGAATTTCTGGGATTTTGATTATTATATATCTGGGTGTGGTTTTAGTTGGGTTAATGTTATTTGGAGTTGTATATGTTTCAGTTACCAGAATCTCAGATTCTTTCCCCATATCTAGAAAGTTTTCTGCTATTACTTCTGTCCGTATTCTTTTAATATAATTTATATTGATTCCTTCTTTCTCATTGATGCCTATTAGTCTTACGTTGTTCGTTGCAGATATTGAAATATTTTTTCTTGTATCCTAGTTGATTTTAAGAGATATTTTCTTAACTTTTCACTAGATTCAATTTAAGGTCTGTCTTTAAGGTCTGAAATTGTGTCTTTAAGGTCTCACTTTCATTGAAATGTTTTTGCCAGCTTGTGGATGATCTTTTAATTTCCTATAAGTACACTGAATCTGCTTCATGCATTGTATTACTTTGCTATATTGTTTATTCAAGGATTCCATCATTTTTCTATTCTCTTCTATTTTTTATTAGTGTTTTCTTTAGACATTATATTATTTCTTTCATTATAGTTATAATTTCTTTTTTTTTGGACTTCAGAAATTATCTCTGATCTGATTTCCTCTATGCCTTTCTGCAGTGGTTTCTTTACTTCAGGTGCTATTATTTCAGAGGTTTCAGGTGTGTGATTTCCAGTTTCTTCTACGCTATTGTCCCTTGAAGTTGTTTCTGGTGGGCTCAGGACCAGAAAATGCATTTTCCTTCTTCTCTTTGTCATTTTGTATGGCTCTGCCTTCTGATCTTTGCTGTAGAGCTTTGATAGAGGTCTTACCTTGGTACCAGATCTGGATCTACCAAGTTCAAACTGGTCCAAGTGGGTGTGCCTTGAGCCCGGCTGCTGAGCTCCACTTCTTCCTGCTGCAGCCCTTGGACATGAACCTGCTGTGCCACTCTGGCAAGATTTCTGCTCCTGGATCAGCTGGGTGGGTCCTGTCTCCAGCCTCTCTTCAGGGAGCTCTGCTGCAGCTTTCCACACTGGGCCTGTCTGATGGATGAAGTTCCACTCACATGCTGGACCAGGTTTCTGAGTCGAATGAATTTCTGGTGAGCCCATGACTGTCTCACTAACATACCAGGTCTGGCTTCTGGGTTGAATGAGTTTCCATAGTTTATATTTAAAAAGCAATAAAATGAAACTGAAGTGTGCGATGTTTCTAGACAGAGAAATATAATTTTATAAATATATATTTTGCCATGTTTATGTGTATGCATATGTTTTCAATACTTTCAACACAATTTTCTTGTAATATGAAAAAATGATTTAAAAATATTGAGCCAAAACAATTCACATTGGAAAAAAACCTATACTCAATATAATAATAATTTGTGGCCACTTGCTTAACAGGTAAGCTGATGGATTATATTGTCTGAGCCCCAAGTTGTACATTACTTTTAATAGTGAAGCATAAACTCTTTCTCACTAAATTTGGGGGCACAGTAAATGTATGCACTGAGCCCAGAAGTAGTGATCACTGTGGTGGAATTAGTGGTAATGAATTTTCCAAGCTCTAGTGAAGTCATGAAATTTCAAAATGAAGAAAGAAAATTATGTTTATTTGATGATGAAATGATTAATTGTCTGGAGAGCCAAAAGTGATCCATGAAATGTCCCCTACAAGGAACATGAATTAAATATATTTTCAGTGTCTAATACCCATATATGAAGCAAGAAGTTCCTAACATACAAACAAAGGCATACCGTTGATATGTTAAAAAGAAGACACTCTCTTATAACTGAAAATGAGAATAAGGAGAATATACATAAGTAAAATAAGGAGAATTATAAAATATTCTTGAAGGACATAAAAGTAGAATTAACAAATAGAAAATATACCGTGTTTTTGGAAAATTCAACATCACTAAAAGGCATATTTCCATCAATTATCATTTAAATATAATGGGACTCTACTAAAACTTTGTATTATTTTGGGAACCACAGAAATTAATTGTTAAGCATGGTTGCAAGAACAAAAAGTGAAAGCAGCTCAGGTTCTTTAGTTAACACATCACAAGCAATTTATTGCAAAATACCATTGTTAATTAGAGACATTTGCATTCGAAATTTCATATAATATATCATTGCAATTTTTACCTGAGGAGGGAGATGAACTTTCTAATTCACTGTAATGGGATATATTAATAAATATATTAAAACAGAAAAATTATTTGTCATTCCATATAAAATTAAAAAAAAGAAAAAAACTGAACCAGAAATTTAAACATATAAATGCAACCTCTCATATAGTGGAAGCAAATATGGCTTGGTTATTTTATAATCTGCACAGTGTTCTAATGTACTTTATAGCAAGTTTAAAAATCCAGATTTAGTAGCAGAAAGCTCGATGTTTGTAAGCATATATATAGTAGAATTCACCATGGTATATTCAGTGAAGAGAGAGCAAGGAGAAAAGTTAGAACACATGGCAGGGGCAAAACCATGCATTTATATGCACAAGATGGTTAAGAAAGTGGGTCTATGGTATATACTATAAATGTTGAATATACAATGTGAACAATATATGACAATATAACGTATGACATAAAGTTTGTCATATGGTATGATATGAAGATACAAATTGTGTACAAATTTCTTACAAGTACCAAAATAATTAGCAATTTCTTTTCAAACCATTTGAAAAGATCCAGTGGTCTCAAAACAGAAATAACTTCTAAAATTCAAGGAACAAGACCAATACCTCTATAGACAAATGAACAGCAAATGTAAAAACTTTAGCTGAAAGAAACTGCAGTAAGTAACATGGCTTTAAGCAAATGACAAGGTGTTCTGTTTATTCATCATAAGAAAAATAAAAATGAAACTCTATTGATATAGCTCTATTCTCCTTCCAGGTGTCCATCATTCATAAATTTTATATAACACATAATTGTAAGACCTCAAAGATCCACACATTCTTTCAATTTACATGGAAAATGTAAAATTACATAACCAGTTTAGTGATACCTAGCTAAAAAAAAAAAAAAAAAAAAAAAATACATGTATGTGTTCTCACTCTGCAAGCTCTCTTCTAATAATTTAGTGTAATGATACATGCCAAATATATTAACAAACTTATGCACAAAGATGTTCATTAAGGAATTATAAAAAGTGGACCCCATATACTGAATCAGTAGGGGACCAGTCAAATAAATGATGTAGTGGGGTTGGGGAGATAGTTCTGTGGCACAAGTGCCTGCCTGGTAAGTGTAAGGTTGTGAGTTCAAAGCCCGGTCCCACACACACACACACACAAATAATAATAAAAATAAATATATAAATGAGGTAGACTTATGAAGTAACAGCAATGTGTAATTAAAAACATGTTTGTTTGAAACTGTCACATTATTATTTCTTATTAAATACAATAAAAATGATGAAAAAAATTTAAAAACATGTTTATATACTGCTATTACATACATTTGGTATGTATTAATTTAAGAATTTCCAAGCAAATAAAATTTTGCATTAAGTACCACTATTTAATCAAGAATTTATATGTTTATATCTATATATCTGCATAAATATAAAACATATTGATTATAAATACATAGATATGGTGACCAACAGAGGTATAAATATACAGATATATAATGTATAGATAAAATACACAAATAATATAAATTCAGATAAATATATACATAAATATATACACATGTGCAGTGCATGCAACCTTGCAAAAATGTACAGTATATATCATTTATTTAAAAATAAATGAAAAACAATTTGTGATTTTTCTCTCTATACAGAGATGGGGTAAGAGCTCAACTTTGGCTTTTTCTAACACACTTTGTTCTGAGCTGTGGGTGTAGCTCCATGGAAGAGTGTTTATCTAGAATGCAAGAAGCCCTGGTTTTCATCCCCAGAACCACCAAAACCAAGAAACAACACAAATTAAATGAGTGCATATTGTTTTGTAGGTTGGATCTCTTTCTACTTGTTTGTTTTGCAACAGGGCCTCCCTATGTAGCACAGGCTGACCTCAAACTCATGATGATCCTCCTACCTCAGCCTCCCAAAAGGAATTGGATTGCAGGCATGGATTACCATAAAACCTTGTAGGTTTGATCCTAACAGCATGTAAATAAAAATATATGGTTTCTAAAAAATGTTACATAAAAAAAAACTTATTGAAGAAGTTGCTTTTTATTTCACGCAAAGCAACTAAGTGTTTGGATACAATTTTGAAGGTGAAAAGAGAAAGGAAAAGAAGTGGAGAGTTATGTGAATGGAAGTGTGTAAGAGAAGCCAAATTGTTGATGGTTAGTGAGTCAGAATTTTTGAGGCCAATATTTCAAAGTGAATCATAAAAAATGATAGAGAGCAAAATAATTCATAATACGAGCTCTGGAGTCCAATTTTCCAGTTTAAGATGCGCTCTGCCACTTGCTGTCTGCAATGTGGCTATGGGAAAGATACTGAACTTTCCTGTGCCTCAGATTCCTCATCTAAAAGTAAAAATAAGGTAGTAGGAACAAAGATATAAAAAACAGCATGCGCTGATAACAGTGCAATGTGAAAAATAGTAACACAGTGCAAATTTCAGCCATCTTTGAATGTGCTTTGAAAGTTTAAATTGTATAGAATAAACTTCAAAAATAAATAATAAATGATCACCTGAAAGCATAATTATAATATATATGTATATAATAAGTCAGTTGGGAAGGTGAAAGAGCCTGCTTATAGAATGTTCACTATATGAATCATGCTAATCAAAAAACCCAAGACTTTAATAAGGTGTAGAATAAGTTTTATTGGTGACAGGATCTAAAAATCCAGGCCCTTAAAGTAGAGTTGTTTAAAATTAAATACCTTTCATCTGTCTTTTTGAAAAAAAAAAAAGAAAGAATATTCAGTTGTGGTGACATTATTCAGTAGTGGTGACACGATATGGAAGCTGCTGATCACGTGCCTTGGTTTGATCAGTTAATTACTAAATCTGCAGGGTCCTCCAAAGGTATGCATTGAGTCAAAACCATCTTTATCTTTTTTGCTTTGATAATCTATATTTTGGAATCATTCAGGAAGTTAGTATGCATAAAATGTTCTTTTGCGTGTGTGTGTGTGTGTATGTGTGTGGGGGGGGGTCTTACTAGGCAGCCCAGACTTGTAGAGTTCCTTCTGTTTTTGCCTCCCCAGCACTGAGATCACAGGCAAGTGCCACCATGCCCAGGGGTGGTGCTGGCATGGCATGTGGTACCAGAGATTGAACCAGGGCACTGTGCTTGCCTAAGTATGCGGTAGTATGCTGAGCTAACTCGCCAGCCCTGCATAAAATATTCTTAAGACTATTATTTATTTATGAGGCTATTTACCATTTATTTATCATAACTAGTGGTAAAACTTGAGCAAGCCAATATATACCAACATTTGTGAATGATAAAGCATATATTTGATAAAACAACTAATAATTATGTTTAGAACTATTAATATGACATATGTTATGCTACAAAGTTTAAAAAATAGGCCACAAAGCCATGCTTTCTGCATGACCCTGACACAATATAAAGCTAGGTGTCTGTACACAGTGTTATGTAGTTTTTCTTTTTTACATTTTTGAAAATTTCTATTATGAATTTGAGCTTATGTTTGAATTTAAAGAAAAAAAAGAGGCATTTCTCAAGGTCATAGAAATACACTATTATTTCTACTGTAACTTACCATGAGTAGTTGTTCTGTCTGTTCTCAGAAGAAAATAAACCTGCACTCCGAGCCACAATCCCTGGGCTGTCTGAGGGAGTCTAATGAGGACAAAGTAAAGTCTGGTGATGGAAGATCTGTATGAGCTTCTATCGACCATGTGCTGCCTTTTAGATAACATCTTAAGCTGAGCTGAAGACAGAATAAACATTGAGAAAAGTTTACATGAGGTGCACTTTTCTAAACATGAAGGAATATCTTCTGATCTTTATCCCAGACAAGCAGGCTCTATTACCTTGCCAACTGACATTGCTTCTTAAGCATGAAGATGATTTATTTTAAGGAACTGATAGTGATTTACATGGGGCCTTGGCAGTTACTACAGTTTGGAATTGCTCACCCTTCAGGCTCCTATCTGGTGCTTTTCATTCATTTTGTGAGATCATGGCTTTCAGAAACATATGTCTTACATTTGTCAGTAATAAGTGCACCATCGTTTTCTGTACCCTTCCAGAGTCTTGCTGTTAGGGATGCTGCTAAGAAGCATGTGCCTTCTAATTCTCCATCATTAAAATATCATAGAATTAATAATATTATTACTTAAATCATATATATCTTCTAGGAGGTACAGGAAGGAATCTATTTAAGTATAACACCAAAAAGAGACTAATATATTCTGTGACAAAATTCTTTCATATTAGATTGTCTCCACTGTTAAGAAAATATGGAATGTTGGAGCAGATTATAATCTCAGGAAAATTTGAAATCTCTTCTGCATTAAGCTAATTTTTTGGTATTATTTATTTTTTGTGAATCTATGATGTGAGCTGTTACAGCCAGGAAGTTGTCCTAGTGACAGCCAATCAAGGGTATAAAACATCATTCCTTAATATTATTAGCAAGCATCATGGTTCTCTGCATTGATTGTTGTCTTAAAAGTATTTGCTGAACACTTACCATATACTAGTCACTGTAATCAGCCTGTGGGATATAGCATAAAATTTTAAGACATTTCCATTATGATCTCCTGTGATATGCAAAAGGAATTTCAAGATACTTAAATCAGGACTCAGCAAACTCACAGCTTGCAGTTATAATCTAAGTCTAGTTCCTATACTTACAAATAAAATTTTATCAGAACACAATCAAACTTATTAGTATATGTACTGCCTACAAATATTTACATGTACAGTAATAATTTGATTACCAGAGAGACTGCATATACTACAAGCCCTAAAATATTTACTACTTGAGTATTTGTGAAATAAGTTTGGTGAACTGTATTCTGTTTACTCTTATTTTTTTTTTTTTTGGTCTTTTTGAGACAGGGTCTCACTATGCAATTCAGGCTGGCCTTGAGCTCACTTTTGTAGCCCAGGCTGGTCTCGAACTCGCACTGATCCTCCTGCCTCAGCCTCCCAAGTGCTGGGATTACAGGCGTGCGCCACCACGCCCAGCTTTTTTCGCTATGCAGCTGAGGCTGGCCTTGAGCTCACTTTTGTAGTCCAGGCTGGTCTCAAACTTGTGCCAATCCTCCTGCCACAGCCTCCTGAGTACTGGGAATACAAGCGTGAGCCACCACGCCCAGTTTTATTCTATTTATTTTTAAAATGTATTTTATTTTATTTTATTAAGAGTAAAAACAAAAAGGCAAAAAACAAATGGCAAAGATAGAAACAGAACAGTATACAATACATATTGTACAGATTTTAAAACCAAAAATAGCAAATTAACAGTAGCTGTTATATTACATATTTTTGTTGGCAAATCTGTTGCTCAGATTAACAGATAGAGATTTGCAAGATTTCGGTACTGCCAAAAGGCCAAACAAACAAAAAGTTCAGGGCAAGATTTGATGAATAACTGTATTTTTTTTTTTTTTTGTGGGACTAGAGTTCAAACTCACAACCTTGCACTTGCCAGACAGGCACTTGTGCCACAGATCTATCTCCCCAGCCAAATAACTGAATATTAACACTTGCTTTCAATAGATTGTAATAATATTTTGTTGGCCTTTTTAATTTATTTTAAAGATATAATACTAATTGATAAGACATTAGAAATAGCACACATTCAGAAGAACAAGATGAGAAGTATTCAATTATGGTTTCAGTATTGCACATTGTTGTAGAGGATGTAGTTGCTCAGACTGCAGATACTAGCCTATTGAGTTAGTCAAAGTGAAAATTTTTAATGTTAGTTACCATTTTCTTTCTTTTTTTGTTAGTTTTTTTTTGTTTTTTTAAATAAATTTTATTTCTTTTAATGAGAAAAATAGAGAATAGCAATGAAACAGTTTTTATACAAGTTAGTAGGACTTTTACAATAATTGATATGTTGCATATTGCTGTCTTCATAATAGTTGTTCAGAGTACAAGATGTAGACATATCTAAATAATATTAGTACAAACTTTTATTCTCAGTAAAGAAGTAGTTCAAGAAGTAGCTGTATATCTATTCTCTTTTGTGTGTGTACATATTTTTTCTTCCCCTTCTTTGATTCTTTTTAAAAATTTTTATTACTTTTAATAAGAGATAACAATATGAGAGTTTCAAAACATCTTGGAGGCACACTCGTAAAAATTGATACACTGTATATTCTTGTCCTCATAAAAGTTATACAGAGCACAGGGTGTAGACATGATAAATTTTCTAATTGATATTGGTTCAGAAAAAAGAAAAGAAGAAGAAGAAGAAGAAGAAGAAGAAGAAGAAGAAGAAGAAGAAGAAGAAGAAGAAGAAGAAGAAGAAGAAGAACAAGAAGTTTTCTTCTCTTTGAACTAGGAGGAAGTAGATGTATACATAGTCCAATGTTTCTTAATTGCAGTGGGTTACCAAGGAAACTGGTAATGTTGAAGGCTGTTGATTTAAGTGTCTTACAGCTCACCATACTAATCTAGCTCTGCGTTTTATGCCTCGTAATTAAGCTATTCTGCTGGGTGATCAAGGGCAAGTCAAAGCAAGACCTATCTAACAAAACTTTTATCATTTGTATTTTCCAAGGTCACAACTCCTCAGGATTAACTTTAGACCATATACAGTGCTTTGTAGAACTGTTGTCAGTGTCAGCCATCAGGACGAGTCACGATCATTGTTTGACCAGTATGCTCTCTGTGAAAGCCTGAGAGAATGTTTTCTCCCCAGGTGATTCTCCCTAGGCACGCTATACTTCATTTGTCCCTTTCATCTGAGGTCCCATAATCTCCTTGACCAGAAAATTTGGGAAACCACTGAGTTACAGGATGTTAGAGCAGAGGTTCTCTTATGTCCTGATTCCTCACTGACCTTGAAAGGATAGACCCAAAATGATGGCTAACCTCATAGCGCTTCTTTTTCTCCAATTTTTGATCCATAAACTTACATTCTCAACCCTCCAGCAGAGAAGCTTCGTGATACTATTTCTCCGTAACATAGGTAATTGAGCTCAACATCACTGCCATTCTGAATGTCAAATATCTTAGACTTAGCTTGACATTGCTATTTTCCTTCAATCATTGATAATCTAATAAATCTCTACCGAATGTGATAAAAGCAGTTATACATTTTTACACAGGTATTTAGAAATCTAAGGACATACAAAATTGTAACCTGTTAAGTCTTTGGCATTTTGCCCAGTCTCTTATTCTCAATTAATACTCTTTTTAATTTTTTTTTTGTTAACCAACCATTTACTTGAGAGAGAGGATATAAGTAACTGAGTTTACATCAGAAGAAGCACACATCTAAAAGGCTTGAATGACACGCATTCCAAGAGTAGTCAAGTGACACTTCAAAAATCTTTGATTTCCATTCAGCTGTGTTATGCCTTTCCATTTTTATTTCTTCGTTAGATTTCTTATACTGGGGAAACTATACGATATTTACAAATGTAGGTCTGGTATATTTCACTTACGAGTATGTGTTCAATGTACATCCATTTATATATGAAGTCTTCCACCTTATCATTCTTTATAGCTGAGTAATATTCTATTGTATAAAAATACCACATCTTTTTTAACCGTTCTTCAAATGATGGGCATTTTGGTTGTTTCCAAGATTTGGCTATTACAAATTGGGCTGCTATACACATTGGTGCACAGATATCGCTTTGGCATGATGTTTTCAGTTCTTCTGGGAAAATTCCCAGTAGAGGGATAGCTGGATTGAATGGGATTTCCGGTTCTAGTTTTTTTAAGGAGCTTCCGCAGTGCTTTCCATAATGATTGCACCAGGCTGCATTTCCACGAGCAATGGAGAAGGGTTCCTTTTTCTCCGAAGCCTCTCCAACATTTGTTGCTGGTTGATTTCTTTATGAGAGCCATTCTTTCTGGGATGAGATGGTATCTAAGTGTTGTTTTAATTGGCATTTCACTGATGACTAGCGATGTGGACCATTTCTTCATGTAGTTATAGGATAGCTGAATTTCTTTCTCTGAGAAGTATGTGTTCATCTCAGATGCCCATTTCTGGACGAGGACTTTGAATTTTGGGACTCTAATGGTTTTCAGTCCTTTATAGATTTTAGATAGAAGATCTTTGTCTGAATTCTTATTAGTTGAAATCTTTTCGAAATTTGTAGGTTGTCTTTTCACTCACTCTGTTGATAATTTCTGTTGACATGCAAAATCTTCTTATCCAGAGAAGGACCCAATTGTTGATGCTTTCAAGTGTTAAACGTGCAATTTGATTTCCGTCCATGAACTCTTTACCTACTCCGATGTCTTCAAGATTTCCTCCCACTTTCTCTTCCAGGAGATTTAATGTTTCACTTTTAATATTTAGATCTTTAATCCATTTCGACTTTATTTTCGTGCATGGTGATAGACTAGGGTCAAGATTTAGTTT